>UELU01139059.1:41533-75874 GCA_900490025.1 Megastigmus dorsalis
CCCCCCCCCCCCTCGCCACTTTATATTTCGGGATTATGCGATTCACGAGGAACAGCCACGCGCATACTGCGGACTGCACTGCACTTGGCACAGATGCGGGCAAACACACGGCGTATATAAGTCCCTCCCTCGTTATCTCGCTTCGGTATAATTTTAGAGCCGCGGTAAAGCAGCGAGAGAGAGAGAGAGCTTTTTTCCGCGGGCGGGCGCAGCAGCTGCTCTCTTTCTCTCTCTTTCTCTCTTGTTCTCTTGGCTGTCTTGAGCGGCGGCGGCGGCCCCCGCGGGGAAAGTGGTGCAATTCCGGCTATCCTGCGTCGCCGGCGAGTCGCGACGACCGCCGCGAACACACAGACTCTCTCTCTCTCTCGCTTCTTCTTCTACCTCTTCGGTGTGCGTTCGCGTGTTATATAGGTACACGTGCGCGGAGGGAAATTTTATAAAGCTGACGTAAATCGCGGTGCGCACGCGGCGGCGCACATGTCGAGCGCGCGTAAACGATGAACACGAGCGGAAGTGCACTTTACGTGTTTCTACGACTCGAACTATATATATTTCTCTCGAGTGCTTGGTATAACAACAACAACGACAAGTCCGATTGCTCGGCACGGATTTCGGCTTTTTGGTTCTCGTAATAATACAAACAGTTACGCAGTGCTTTAAAATGCGGAGCTCGTGCGAGGGTGGTTTTTGAGAATTGTTTCGCTCTTATCGAGGGATGCGATCTGCCGGGGATCTTTCTTGTGTTTACACTGCGCCTCGGAGTGAAAGTGATTTCCTTGGGCGAGTTTTCGTGTTTCGAGGCACGTAGTCGGTGACTGTGGTTCGGGGATTTGGGCGAAACGCATTTGCGCATACGGAATTCGGACTGTGGCGGCTGTTAAGGGAATGTGTATTATCTACCCGATGATCTTTCTTTGCTATTGAGTGAACCGGGGAGAACGATTTTTACATATGCGGTAATGTATGCAGAAACAACAAAGTTTATTTCTAGGTATTGTACGTGACGGCTATTGTATACTTGGTGGATTGGACTTTTACGATTAATGAATCGGTGCGGTATACATTTTAATAACGACTCAAGAGGAATAATTTATCAGCATGGAATCGAGTTTTTGTTTTTCAATTAAAATAGTTATTGATCAAATTGGATGATTTGAATTAAAAGTTAATCGAGTCGCTGCACATAAAGATCAATATTTATGTAAGAGCTATTAATTTTTTCGTTAACGATTTCACGCATAAACCTCAATGGAATTTCTCAAGTATTTACCGGTGTCTTTTTATACACATATTTTGATTATGAATCATCGTTCGAATAAGATTTTTATTATCGGCTTATATATTATATATACCACGTTAAATATAAACAGTCAATATGGGGGCGTGGTTTCTGTGTGGAAATCTGTACGGGTTTCTGTATTGATTTCTGTACAGAATTCTGCACAGAAATCTGCACGGATATCTGTAATGATATTTTCAACAGAGTAGTTTTAAGTTTAGATTTAAGAGTTGTGTACCGAACTTGCGAACAGCTGATAATATTTTTTATCTCTGCAGGATTACGATTGCAAAGTTTCTTGCCAGCTTCAGACGACAATGAGAGCTAGCTATAAATGTAGTGAATAATTTTATCTTTAAATTTATTTTACTCCGGTTAAATAAATAAATAAAAAAAAAATATATATATCTTACTCATTTTTTCTAACAAAACCAATATTCGTTATTTTAATTGTATAAATTAAATATCTTCGCCGGTCCTTTGCTAAACTTTTTCCGGCAAAATCTATTTCGCCTACGATCAATTTCGAATATCCCCAAAATTCATATTCTCGTAAAGAATAAAAGATACGTAGCGGGACAGCAATTCACTCTTAACCATCCATCCACAAATGACTATATTACTCTCGGCCAGTTCCTCTCGATCTTACCGCCTACCGATTTCCTTCCCTGCACCTAATCAATACCACCGCAATTTCCTGCTCACTCTCACGACGCGGGCATCAATCCGTTGCGCGAGCGCGCGACCGCCTCGCAAACCCATTCATCCCCGGCGGCAACAATTACAAGAGAGCTCGCATCGGCAAGCAGATCCAATACAAGAAAGATTCGAAACAAAAAGAAAAAGAAGAAGAACCAGGGGATCCGTGGCCACGGAAACGAAAGCGAAACCCCCCTCACGGAGGCCTGAAATCGACAGGTTTTCCACAAAAGCCAATTATACAATCATCTTCCTGTGAGGCGCCGAGAACTGAGAGAGAGAGAGAGAGAGAGAGAGAGAGAGAGGAAAGCCACCGGGTCGCGCGCGCGTAACTCGCGCAATCAACCAAAGTCACTCGGTCGAAACGGCCTACGCGGCGGCGAGGCTCGATTCGCGGTTTCTGCCAGCAGCGCGCGAGAGAAGACCACTTGCCTCTCGCCCCCTCGACACATTTTTCTTTGTTTATATATATCTATACAGATCTTTCGGGTGCCACTCTCTCTCTATCCCTCTCTCTCTCTCTGCTAAATAACTATATATACAATGAGGGAGAGAGAGAGAGAGAGTAAAGAGCGCCGAAGGCCGCCAAGAGAGAGAGAGAGAGAGAGAGAGAGAGCGAAAATACTGATGGTCTCTCGCTCACGGATAGACTGCCACCGGCGCGGCGCGACGTCGTGTGTGGCCGAGCCCTCGCGCACAAACCGACGGACCGAGAGAGAAAGAGAGAGAGAGAGAGAGAGAGAGAGAAGAACAGCTGCTGCCGCCACTGCTCTCCTTCTTTCTCTTTGGCTCGTTCGCGAGTCCGGAGAGCAGCAGCATCAGCAGCACAGACGGAGACGAGCCGCGGAAGAGATCCGCGCGCGATGCCCCGGATTTTTATCTACGGGTCCCTGGCTTTTACCCCTCCTCCCCTCCCCCTTTCCCTCCTCCTCTGCCCCTCATCCCGTCCTTCCTACTTTCCCCCTTCCCCTCTTTACTTCTACTTCTTCTTCTTCTTCCTCTGCAGCTTCATCTTTCGAGCTTATATTCGCCAGCTCCTCTACTTCTTCGTCTTCTAGTTTCTTTCCTGTTTTTACATTCTTTCGTCATTCTTGCTTCAACCTCTCTCTCTCTCTCTCTCTCTCTCGTTTTTTTCTCCTTAATTATTACGCCTGGACTTTCGCCGGGGCATAAATCATTCGCGGCCTCTGCCACACGCTCAAAGTTTCCGCTCTGGGCTCCATGCTCGATGCCTTCCCATTTCTTCCTCGCATTTTTCACTTCTGTATATACGGTACAGTTTTCTTTTACGCTCCAAGCGCGAGCGCTCAATCTTTTTAGTTTTATCCTGCGGCAAAGGCTCCTCTCTCTCTCTCTCTCTCTCTCTCTCTCTAAGCTATTCGCGCGCGTAACGGCGCCGTTTGATCCCGTTCTTCTCCCAGCCGTTTTATTTTTAAGTTTAATGCGCGCGGAACAGTCTCGATAAGAGGAATCGTTAATGTTGCAAAAGAAATGGGCCTTTTTATAGAGTTTGTTCGAGCTGGAGTCTTGCTAATGCGCAACTTTTTACGCCGTGATAATGAAGCGATTGCGAGAACATTTTGTGTAAAGAGTACAATATTCTTTCGAGGTAGCTTCGGATTGCTTCGTGTTCCGAAAATTCGATTTGTCTTCGTGTATATATATATATATGTATGATTACGAACACCTTAAATTTCGTATTATCATTAGTCGCAGCATAATTTTTAGCAATTTGCGATATAATCAATGTTATTATTAACAATATATTAAAAATTAATAAATTTCAGAAACTCGTGTTGTTTTGTTTTTTTCATAGTACAAAATCTTTACTCAAAATTATTCACAAAAAATTATAAATCCCTTTTTAGACGCATATAATATATGTTATAGTTTTTCATTCCGTGCGGCTTATATAATTTTTATGTACAATAGAACATTATAAGTATCGGACATATTTACAATTGCGCGCCTGCTCACCGAACACACGCATTTGTCGTTATTGTCTCAGTAAACGAAAAAAGGATCAAAGTCACGTGTCGATGTTGAACACATTGCTAAGAATATGTCTATTTTTTTCGATTTTAGCACTGTTTCGTCACTTTCGCAGCTTAATTCACAAGGCTTGAATTTTGCTATGATTAATTTCTGAACGAGAGAACTCGAAATTTCAAAGCTGCGTAGATTAGACTAATGCGATAAAAGCGGAATGAAACATTACTAATTCTATTGAAATTTATCGCTTTGAAATTTTGAGCCCATAGAAAAGTGCGCGTCGATTTGCTAAAACGGAAAAGACACACGCATTATACAAGAGTCGGTAAGACAACATAGGAACACAATTATCATGACCTTATACAAAAAAGCCATCGGTTGCGCTGTTTTCGCAATTACACTAATAATATCAATCCGATTTCGTTTACGCCCAATTAATACAAGACATTATGGTATCAAAAGTGAATTTCCGCGGCACACATCTACTTGTGGCACATTATGCGAAACTTGGCTCTCCCATACGATTCTTAAATACATACACATATAATATTTATATATAGAATCTACAGAATTGAATTAAATATGCTTTGCTTGTCAAAGAAATACAGCTATGTTCCAATTATTCCACGTGTAACTGCAAAACCTTTCACCACTACAAAATAATATTGTCTCGTTTGTTAACGAGCAAATTCACGTATTTGCATGTATACAATACTAAGAAATCGACGAATTCGCATCGTCTGCATGTTTTCCACGCCAAACCCCCCCCCCCACGAAAATACGCAACAATACAATCAACGGATTTGAGACTAAAATGAATCCAATACATAAAGAACAATAATCTCAACTAGTTAAAATAATATGACAACAACAAAACAAATAAAATGATCGCTACGCTATTTTCCGAATATTTCCATATATGCCAACGCGGTCGTTCAACTTTGGAGTAAATATATTAAAAATAACCAATTTTTAAAAAAAAAGAAGAAAAAAAAGAAAGAAACCTATAAAAACTAAAAATATTAATAATAATAATAAAACGAACGGCAAAAGCTCCGATTACACGTAGAATTATTCTCCCCCGCCCCCCGCCCCCCTCTCTCCTCGTCTGCTTTCTTTTCTTTTTTTCTCGTACCTTTTATACACGATATATAAATTACTATATGATAATTGCTACAAGCCATAATCTCCATATAATTAATCTACATTACAAAACGGAAGTCTTCGTCGTCGTTGCGTTCTTAGGTCCGAATTCGCCCTCCGGCCGCTCGTCTCTGGTGCATAAAACGTTATACATACTACACGTATATATGTATATATATATATATATATATAAAAGAGGCTCGTCGCACGGGTCTTTCACGCTTCCGAGGCCTGCAGTGTTGGCTCATACTCGCGACCGAACTGCACTGCGCTGCACATGCACATATGGGTGTACGAGTGTGTATGTGTGTGTGTGTGTGGGTCTGAGCTGGCGCATGGCGCATATGCAGCCCTACTTACTATGCAGAATACTAAAGGGATCTTGCTGTGTAGTGTCTCCTGCCGCTGCCGTTGCTGTGCAGTGCTCGCCTTCCTCTCTCTCTCTCTCTCTCTCTCTCTCTGCTCTTTGCTCTCCTTCCCCCTCCCCCCATCTTTTTCTCTTTCTCTGCCAGTCGTCGCCTCCAGGATTTTTCTTGCCTCGGCTCGCGTGTCTCGCTGATATTTTCTCTCTCTCGCTTGTGCTGCTGCTGCTGCTGCTGATGCTGCGGGAGAAAGAGAGAGAGAAATAAACGGAGATCCGGCGTTTGTCACTTTGGAGAGGAGATGCTGCTGCTGCTGCTGCTGCTGCTGCTGCTGCTGCTGCTGTGGCCGCAAGTAGTAACGTTTACGGAGTCTTTGGTTGTTCACTCGCAAAATACTGTTTCCGGACGTTCGTACAGGCGCTTATGCTTGGCGTCATTCTGAAAATAGCGTAAAACGTGGTTTTTATGCTGAATATTTAGATTGAACTGGTTTATTGCTAGATATACCGTTAATTTCATATCGCGAGTATTTTTTAGCATTTCCCTTTCTAAATTTGAATATTTTCTTTAAGCTAGGAAAATGTTTAGTTAAACGGAACAAAAGTGCGACTACTTTAAATAGGTATAATACTTTTTTTTTTCTTTCATTTCATTGTCAATTTTGTCTTTGCAGATCTGTAAAGCGACATGTAATCCAAGCGAAGAAAAATCATCATATTTCGTATCGAATGAAAAGCAAATGAATGGACCGAACGAAAAATAACTCTTGCGAGGTCAGATTAATTTTTTTCTCTAAAGTTGTCAACAACCTCAAACCGTCAAAAGATTTCTCGATCTCATGACACTATATATACGTATATATCCCCGTTCTCGTCCGACCGCGCAAATATTAGTCGAGACCCACTCATATGTATATATAGGCATACACAACAGGTCAAACATGAAAAAAATGAAAAAGAGCCGAAGAAAAGTCAAGTGCAGCGCCGTCAAAGAGCTTTTCCCAAAGCCAACAAAAAAGCCGAGAGAGAGCCGCTGAGTCGGCGAGGGCGTAAAAGGAACGTATAGAGAGAGAGAGAGAGAGAGAGAGAAGAAAACGAGCGAGCGATAAAAAACACCCGGTCCCGGTCCCGATCTATTCCCGCCTCTCTTCTCCTCTCATTCGCTATATAGGTGTGTGCGTGCGCACGACTCTCCCTCTTTCTCTGTCTCTCTACTCGGAGCGTTTCTCCTAATATGTCCCTTCCGGTCGAGCTTCGGGACCGCAGCTTCGTCTCTCTCTCTCTCTCTTCCCTAATCCTAAGACATTCCCAATGTAGCCGATAATCCGTTTCGGCCTCTCTCCACCAAATACTAATAAAAATGCTGCAGCACGCAGCTCGATAAGTCCAATGTTCCGAGGGCAGCCTCCTCAGCTTTTACTCGAATACTTTAAACGATTAACATTCTTATATATATATTGCTCTGTCGCGGCCATCTGAATTTCGGCTTCTACTTTAACCTTGGATACATATCAACCCGAGATCTTTCTGTATATATCGAACGAACGATAGCTCAATGCGTTCAGCCGTCCGAAGCTTTCATTACCCTGCGGTATAAAAAAAGGAATTCGATAATGCGTTTTTACGACTCGTTAACCGACAAAAAATCGCGGCCAGCCGAATGCGAACGTTTGCAAAAAAAAAAAGTCGCAATTAACTTTGATGATCGATCAATTGAGTACATCTCCGCAAGAAAAACAAGAATCCCACGGGTAAAAAAGTCACCGCTGGAACGGTATAGGATAGATACTTAATACGAGAAATACACGCGCTGTTGTACCTTCGACATGTACGGAATGAAGGAGCAGCACAAGACTGAAGAGCAGTATCCTCCAGGACGTGCTGTACGAGGATATAGCGGCACGATTGGCCGGCACCTTGTTGGTCCTCGGATCCCCGGAATTAGCCATGCCGCCCGAACTACCTGCCCCGCCACCCAATTGCTGCTCCTGATAGTTGTGATGCTGGGTAGGCGGCTTGTTGTAGCACAGCTCGTCCATGTTCCGATGTATCGCGTTGCAGTCGTACTCCTCGCCACCGTCGCAGAAGCACGTGTTCAGCTTCGCGGCCTTCTCCTGCCTGCGCAGGATGTTGATCGAGTTCCGACAGCTGCACAACAGTCGACCATCGCCACAAATTTATTACGATGTACATACATATATAGAAGGGGCGCCCGCTATTACCTTTCTTTTCTCTCTTTTTTTTTGTTCGCGGACTGATTAATGTTTCGCTGAAAGGTTAGCCGGATTTTTTGGGGTATAATATACTTATAGATTTATTTCCAACGGATGCAAAACATATTACGGATAAGAAGACTCGTGTGTGTTAACATTGGGTACAGCGGTAAGAAATTCCAAGATTTCAGGAAAATAAACAAGGCATATAGCCGCAACGGCCGCGCGATAACAAACAGCTGATCAATACAAAGATACATACAAAGCGATTGCGAATGAAATGCAGCGAGATGCGGCAAAGGGTGTGCGGAGAAGCAAGAATATGGGAGGACGGGGACAAAGAGCGCGGTAATGAACTTGAACAACAACAAACTGTCTCCGGCGCATAAAGCCCCCTGTCTAATCTCCGAGTCGAGTTGAATCGGTTCATTAAAACTCGCCCCTCCTCCCCCTTCCTCCTTACATTCGCGTACCGCGTGCATATGTATATTATGTTACGTGCCCGTGTATGGGATATAGGTTGGACAACTCACCGCTTGGTGCACTTCTTCCCGTGGAACATGCGCTTGCAGTTCTCATTGTAGTAGCCCAAGGCGGTCGAGCAGAGAGCGTCGGCGTTGCAGATCCACGTAGCCACGCGACAGGACACCCTCGTGCGGTTCATTGTCGAGGTGACGGAGGCGCGGCAGATCTCGGTCCGTTGCTTCGAACGCATGCACATTATGTCGTCCTTCTCGCAGTCGCACTGCACATATCACGCAAACAAATAAACACCAATAAATATATATATACACACACACTCGATCTGCATGCAGCTCTTGTTTCTTCGTTTGATGAATAAGCTGCAGAAGTGTGTGTGTGTGTGTGTTTTTTTTTGGGACCCTCGTCAATCGCCGCGCGCAAGGTAAATATAAAAGAGGTTTTGTGCGCGCGGCCGGGGCTGTATAGTTTTTTTTTTGTTTGTCTTTCCATTGAGTCGAGAGCACGGACTACCGTTTTATCCCCGCGCGTTTCATCGTTCGTAAAATGTTATCTGTTTGGATAATCCGAGATCGCAATACTTGTCCTGCGGACTAACGCAAGTGTGTGTATACCTGCGACGATTCGTACCTGTTGTAAATCCTAACTTTTTTTTTCCGTCTGTTTGCGTTAGAAATTAGCGCGCGCGCGACGTTTTTTGCGCGTGTAATGCATGCAGCAAATAAGCTGCATAATGCAGCAGCAGCCCTGATTAATCTGGTAACGTTTATAAGACGCGGTGACCGGTGCCGCGCGGGTATATACGTGTGCTTTCGGTTGTTCCGAGTGCATTAAAAAAAGGCACACGTAGTAGAGATAACGAAATATTGCCAGGTATATTTACAAGTAATTAAGATAAGCCTTAATCAGTACCCGGGGCATTAAAGTGTACGCGACTCGTTATGAAGATATTTAAAGCTTCGGACACGCAGCTTGTAAAGTTCCTGCCTTTGCTATCAAGTTTTTTTGGCTGCTGGCACTCTACTGCGTATATAGGATATATACAAGCTACGTAGCAAAGTTTATCTTTCACTTTTGCAAAAAGACGTGTACGCGATGAATATGATGCGCTACAATTTACCTCGCGATTCGGCTACACGGATATTGAATAAATATTTCGGGTAAAATAATTGCGATTTTGTCTTTTATTATAATAACGAAGAAATAAAGTTTGCAGCTAAAATCATCGTATAGCATTTTTATGCTTTCGGCTCGCCGCTGCGCGCTTTCTTCACGAATAAACACATAAAAATTATATGACAAAATTATATCCGCTAAAATAAATTCCTCGCCCCATCTTATATTTATCTTTATGACCTGGTAGAAAGAAAAAACTATAAAAGATACAGATTGGAAACGAATTCAAGAGATTCTCAAACTTTACGAAAAATAGTACAGAGAAGCTTTATTATTGGCATTCTGTACATATATAAAGATATATACCTCTGCGCTGCAGCCGCGTGTTCCTAACCTTGCCGAACCAATGAAAAAGTCGAAAAAGCCCTCAAATCGATCCAATTAGCTCGCATTTAGCCCCTATACACATTCCTCAAAGTATCCCTTTTCCCACCGAAGCGCAAAAGCGTCCCCTCGTTACAGATACGCGGATATTCCATCTCGAAAATTGGATAATACCAACAATCGGCATACCCGCACCGTACAACAAAAAAAAAAAGTTACACATACTAAAATTGCGATGACGCGCGGGCATGGCAGTCGTAAAAAACAGCAAATTTGGCAAAAGCATTAAAGATAAAGGCGCGAGTGCCTGGCTGGCACCGGGCGCATCAAAAATCGCGCGGACACCGGTAGCCGCGGTCGTCGTTAAAAGTCGCAGCAGGTCGTAAAGTCCTCCGCTCCTTAGCGTCGCATCGTATCCCTTACCGTCATGAGCTCCTTGCCCTGATCGCTGCTGACGAGGCCGATGAGCGCGTGCTGACACGTCTCCGGACAGTCGTTAACGTCGCCCTGCAGCACAGTGGCGCAGCGGGTCAGGTAGTGCTGTAGGGCCAAGCCGCAGCCGCTACGGTAGGCGCACCGCATACGGGCGTCGTCGCACCGTATCGTCGCGTTCACCGTCGCCCATTCCTCGTTCTGGTTGGTCTCGTTGCTGCTCGAGTTGCTGCCGAGGCCCTCGATACCCAGGGACGTCGTGATCGGGAAGAACTGGGAGGAGCCGCTGGCGCACGAGTCCAACGCCACCACCAGACACAGCCAGATCGTAACGAGGATCCTGTCCGTCCCTGACGATATCCTCGAGCATCCGGACATCGTATTGCGGTCTCTGTGTGTGTGTGTCTGTGTGCGTGTGAGTGCAGTGGATCCGTATCCTGGAGGACGTGCGCCCCAACAAAAATAAGAGCACTTTTTTTTATAACGCTACAGTGGATGCTGGAGATGCAGAGAGAGAGGGGAAAGAGAGCTTCCGGCTTTGGGTGGCAGTCGAGCGTGGGAGATCGGTATAGCGCGCGAGCGGGAACTAATTGAGGATGAAATCGGGGAAATGGATACCCTGTGCAGGTCTTGATGGGCTGGTTGCCAACCGCGCACAACCGACGAGTGCAGCAACGAGTGTGTGTATCGTGCGATCGATCGGGCCGTATTCGTGTACCGACCGATTCACGCTAATATCGGAAATTAGATACTTTGGTTGTGTGGGGGGTCGTAAAGTTTTTAGAGGGCGCGGGAAAATTTGCTTTGATAGCATCGCGGTTTGATCGATGGGATCGAGGAAAATTATCTGTACAGAACACGTGCATACGTATAGTTATTGTGAAACACTGCACTTATTTCTAATAGCAATAACGGTTCTGGAATATTGTATCCTAGACTGCGGTGCAACATTAATTATAAATCACTAATTCTGCAACTCAAAGTGAGAATATAATTTTTGTTAATAAAAGAGCATAAAAATAATAACTAAAGGACACCTCGGAAGACGACTCTTACTTCTTTGATCGTTACTTTTACATCAAGCAGTAACTTCTCCTTAGTGCAATTATCGTCAAACCTTCATCGTCCCAAGCAATATTCATTTATATACATATAAGTAATTTTAATTCTATCCACAGACATTTCTTATAATATCAATTAGTCAAGTAATTGGAAAACAGAAAATTCTTATAACAGCACAGTCGCTTGTATAGGCAAGAAAGAGAGATAGAGAGAAGTAATAAAATTTACTAGCGCATAAAAAGTAATATTATAGAGCTTTTAGTTTCTTAATTCGAAAGAGGATACCTATGTGTAAGCAAGAGGAGGAATGACGATGAATCCAAGTGCATTTGGAAAATACTTTAAGATCTTGTGGTATGCGTATAATGGCATAACTCGTCTAACGATGCATCTATACTCGAAGAAATGTCGTCCCGTCAGCTTTTACTCGGAAACTCTGAGCGAGACTCTGCGCTTTTAGTTTCCCTCAACCAAAAACAATGCGCATCAAGATAGAACGACCGAGGATGCCTTTCGTTTACTACGGCTTTTCGAGATTTTTAACATTTTCTTTCAAACGGAATCCATAAAAATAGAAATTCCACCTAGCTGATTTTCGGGTAAAAAATCTATGGATATATATAGAAAATTATTGAAATCTTTTAAACTATATGTATATAAGCTCGATTATTAATAAAGAGATTTAGGAAAGTCGACAAGTTTAGACATCACAAGTTTGAGTTGAGAGTATATAACGATCGGGTAACGATGCCATCTCACGCAGCAGTGCCAAAACAGGCGGCCAGCCGCAGAAGCTTTAGCAAATTTCCTTTAGCCCATCTCCGCGAGCACTCGGTCAAAGTGACAGTGCGAACGAGGCGCAATTAGGCAACGAAAATGCATCTCTTATACATATATATATATATATACCCTCGTGACCGCACACACAGTACAGAGAAAGAGAGAGAGGGAGTGAGCGAACGAGTGAACGAGCGAGGGTGTTTGTTTACAAACGCTTGCTCGAAGGTTCGCAATAAAGTATACGCGCGCGATGTTTTAGCGACCCTGACCTATCAGGTTTCCATATAAATAGGAATGTTAATGAGTGCGCATCCCGACGATAGCATTTGATGCGACAGCGTCGGTAAGACATTTTTCGCAGACAGGAAGTCGACAATGTGTATATTCGGGTATTTGGCATTTCTGCGCGATATTTGGCCGCGGGTTCGTTGCTCTTTGCTCCAACGTCGAGTGTGTGTATACATTTTCGTTTCGTTGGAAACATTCGAGACGACGGATCTAGTGTTGCATGGCTATATGTGTGATGTGCGATGATTTTGGACGATGAAGCGCGAATGCGAAGCGCAAATGAGAAATTTAGATTGAAGTACTCGCAGATTTTTCTCTTACTTGAGCGTGAAAATTTATTTGGAATTTATAAGAATTTAGTGTATTTTGTTTCAAAACTCAACTTCTTCCGCAAATATATTAGGCAAAACTTTATTTCAAATATTTTTGTGAAACTTTGTTTGTCATTTAAAATTTATTTATCAAAATTGAGATTAAACAAAAATAGTCTAGTGCGCAGAAGCGATGATCTTCAGAGGAAAGTTTTGAAGTTTAAAAGAAACATTACTTACATCTGCGTACAATAGAAAAAAAAACCATGTATTAAATTAAAATGAGTTCTGGTGTATAAAATATACATTATATTCATCAAAAAATATATTGATTAATCGTGACAGTTGAGATGTAATTTTTATATAATCAAACTACATTAGTGTAACATGTAGCAAATTGAATCAAGTGATTCGAATATTATATCTTTTTTAACTTTCCCTTTTATCTGTGTATATAAATTAGTATAATCTATAAAGTCTCTATCAAGTATATCTTTCAGCTAAAACAAACATAGAACCAATAAAAAGTCTTGTAAAAACTTTCATTAATGGTTCGTAGCCAAGCGTTCTTTTCATCTAATAAATCGTGTAATGAACTCGGAAAAACACAAACACATTCAACATTTCTTCAAGATTCACGTCGAGAGCCAGTAAATCAAAGCAGTATGAGTGTTTCAAATTCAAACAAGTGGAGAAAAAAGTAATCGCAATATACACACAGACACACGCACAGACTCATGTTGAAAACAAACAATCGACAAGCATCGAAGAGAATCGTTCGATCCGACGGAATCTCATAAATTTTCATCAACTCCTTTACACGAGACCCACACACACACACACACACACACACACACACACACATATATATATATATAAGTGACTGAAAAGTAAAGGAACGAAATTGAAGATACAAGAGTTAGCGTCGTGTGGCGTATCGCTAAAGGCTAAAAGCTTGGCGAGCCACTCGTAACACGCTCACTTATTCCTTCGGGGAGTTTAAAAATAGAGATGCGCATTCGGTACGTGACAGCGTCATGGAATGCGCGTTTAATTTTTACCCGCACGGAGACAAACTAGGGAACGTTGGTCTCGCTCTCTCTACACGTCGACGCGCTTGAATGTCTGGCCGTTGATGTTGGCGATGTACAGAGTATTCTTTGTTAATGTGCGTACGCGGACTTGGCGAAAACAAAGTTGACCGGGTTCTCACAGCTCGACGTTACGTGCTTTGATTTGTGAATGAAACATTCGATGCTATAGTATTAGTGATTTACAAAGTTTTATGTTAAATGTCTGTTAACAACGATTGTACACTTGTTACTTAATAGAATTGATTTATAATCTTCATTTTTATTGCAAAGTTATTTTTCAGAAATCAGTTATACTATCAACATGAATAAAATCAACGATTAATAAATCGAATTATTTGTTGATTACTCTTGTTTTTCACGCAAAACACAGCATTTTGCAATGGTACGTAAGTTAACATTACGCGTTTAATGTAAGTATAAACATTTTTTAGTCGTATTCTGGCTATGAATCCTTCCACGTATGAATTACTCTTTACATTTCCCTCGATTAAATTAGTATAAAAAACAAACCTTACTCATTATCGCATTTGACTATCGAACATTTGCAACAAAAAAAGCGACAAAACATACTAAAGAAAACGGTATCGCAACAATATCACCGGTAAAATACCAAGCAATACCATCGCGAATGCTCGCAATCATTCTATATCCCCAATCCCCATCCATGCAAAAAAAAAAACGATTTTAATCAAACCTCTTAGGATACACGAGCAAGAAGTATAAATCCGACCTTATTATAAGTCAATCATCGCAAATCGAAGACAAAATATCCAGCATGAAGCGGCCGTTACCCTCGCGCAAAAATCGTCCAGCCGTCGCCGTCGCCGCATAAATAACTCAATCGATGTCGAAATCAAAAAGAGAGAAGCAAACAATCATCGAGATCGGGACACAACTCAACATGCGTGTGTGTATATGCACACATAAACGCACACACGCACACAGCAGAGAGAGAGAGAGAGAGAGAGAGAGAGAGATACAGGCGCGCACGCGACATTCTCCAATAACGTTTTTATCCTCAGCGCGCCAATTAAACCTCGTCGCAATCGCGTACGCGTCAACGAGCCGCGCGCGGAGGCAACTTGATAGAAGGGCAACAAAAAGGCTGCGGAGAAAGAGCGAGAGAGAGAGAGAGAGTCGAGGCGAGGCGAGCACTCTCGGCGAAAAAAGAAAAAGAAGAAGCAAAACGAAAGGAAGAACGAATATATATACATATATACGAGTATATAAGAGATCGGCAAATAGCACACAAACACACATGCACACACACAATCAATAATCTCTCTTTCACTCGTACACACAAAACGGTTCAATTACCTTGTTTGCTTAGCGTTCGCTTCGGTCACGTTTAATCACATTGTTCAATTGCCGATCGGTTGACCACAAGCCATCAGCGTGACCAGTAAGCGGCGGTTCCTATATAATATGGACCACTTCAGCACTCTCTCCCTCGTTAATATGAACTCCGGAGCAACAGCAGGAACATCAGCAGCAGTCGAGCAGCAGTTTCTTCTCTTGGTCAAACAAATTCACGCACAGTGCAAGGGCTGTACACGAGCCGGCAGTCAATATCGCACTGTACGCACCGCGTACAGAGAGACAGAGAGACGGAGAGAGAGAGAGATAGACGCGTGCGCGCGAGCGAGAACGAAGAAACGAAGCCACGCTGCTGTGTGTATTTCGGAGCGCGCGCCTTCGAAAAGTGACTGTACACAGAGACAGAGACAGACGCACACAGGGAGACTCTGTACGTGCAGTATATATACAATGTTAATCCTCGTGGAGGAGGCGGCGGCAGCTGCTGTACGTATGCGCGCGTTTGCGGAGCTACGTGGTACGTACTGTTGGCGGGTTCGCAGCCTCCGAGGAACTAGATTGAGTTGTGACGGCTCCGCGCGGCCGAAGGTCTCTCTCTCTCTCTCTCTCTCTCTCTTTCTGCCCTTCCCCCACTACAGGTACCACCATACAGACCGCCGCTGCTGTCTTAGAGCGAGCGAGAGAGAGAGAGAGAGAGAGAGAGAGAAGAAGCGGGGACCGCTTGCCGCACGTACACACACACACGCACATATATATATATATATAGACCCACACACATAAACAGCAGAGAGAGAGAGAGAGAGAGAGAGAGACGGGGGTCCATATAGCCGAGTAGCAGCTCGGCGGCAGCAGCACACCCCAACTTGGCTCTGGCTCTCTTTGCCTGATTGAGATACCAACTCTCCTCTCCCGGTCCCAACACTATATCCCTACCCACTTGCCCTCCTCCTTCTCCTCCTCCTCCTCCTCCTCCTCCTCCTCCTCACCCTCCTCCTCATCCCCCATCCTCTTCCTCCTCTTTCTCGCTCGGCTCTTACTACGTCGTTCCTCGGTCGCCGTTGTGGCCGCCGCCGCCGCCGCCGCCGTCGCCGCTGCTGCTACACAGCGGTGCATCGGCAATGGGGCTCTAGGCCCTCTCTCTCTCGCTATCTCTCTCACTCTGGACACGAGTCCCGCACACACAACCATCTTCAAATCCTATAGAGCAGTGGGGATCGAAGGGTATATACACCGTGCCTCTCTCTCTCTATACCTATATATACATCGTACACACCGGTTCTCAACTACGCCTCTATATACATATATATCTATACCGAATTACCGATGTTTTTTATTCATTCTTCGGCTGCCTATATGGAAGGGGCCAAATAAACAAATTTCATTGTCGAGATGGACGGACGCATGACATAGAGCGGACAACCGGTGGCGGCAGGAGCCGAACGATGTGAATCGAACCGGAGAATGGGAATGATTCGACGACGTACGGCAACGGCAGCATCTCTCCTTCTTTTGCTCTAGGCCTTCGGGCCAAAGGGGTTATTCGGGGCATCATTCGGGATCGCATTGGCTGTCGGACCGGAGCGCACCAACTGCCTGCCAGGCTCCTCTCTATTCCTTTTTCTCCTTCTCTCTCTCCTCTCGCTTTGGTTTTGTTTACGAGACAGGTGCGCCGGGGCCCGTGTATGTATATATATGGTGGAAGAAGCGAGAAGCGACGGTCGGCGTCGGCAATATCCACTGTGGGAGCTTATGCGGCCCGATCTTCCTCGTTCCCCCTTTTACTATATTTTCACGCAGCCACAGCCTCGTGAATGGTAATTTGGGGGTGATGAATTATAGCGGGGGACTTGGTGCCAGGCTCCTGCCGCCGCTGCCGCCGTCGCTACTTTGGTCAGAGAGGAGATTTTTTTTCTTGTCCGTAGAGAGAGAGAGAGAGAGAGAGAGAGAGAGCAACCTGTTATAACGAAGAACAAGTGTGCCCTTTTTAATGAGTTTTTATAGTATATGTACGGGTGTGACGCGCGCGTCGAGCTAAAGGTTGAAAGAGGCTGGCTGGTGTTTGTATGCGATTGCTTCGCTGTAGTGTGTTTGTTTTGAATAAATGTTTTTTTACTTTACTTACAAGATATAATAGATTTTCCTTGAAAACTAGTAATCGTTGGATGCAAACGCATTAAATCTTTGGATCTATATGGGCAATTTCAAAGAGCGTAGATTCCATTGATTTATAACGTTCGAGTTCATACAGCTTTGCACTTGGGGTTATACTTTATACATATAGGTATACGTCTTTGATATTTCTCAGATACGCCGGTGTTAGGAATTGAAACGAAAACCAGATCAGTTGGCTGAGGGCGTATGGCTGTACAGACGTATATATACGCACCGAATGAAAGATATACGAAGCTGTAGGAAAATACTTGTTTTCTATGGTATAGGTCGTTGACTCGCTCTTTGAAAATTCACCGTTTCAGTTTTGAACCGCGATCTTGTGGAAAGCGAGGCTTTTATCTATCGGGGACCGGTTCATTTCTTGTACACACGCAGTTTTCTCTATTAACGTTTAATCTTATTAATATAAATAGATACATCTAATAGACTTGCAAATAATAATAACGGATTATCGAATAAGATACCGCTGTTGGTTAACGATCGAACTAATGATCAACCTGTTGGATAACCGATATCTCTCTCTTTACCAAAATTTCAACGACGCCACGAACAAAGGCTAATTAACAGACCTGCACTCTCATTTCTATATATATTCTCATCTCAGCACCGTTATCTAGCTACGATGCAGCCTTTCGATGACGAAAAAAAAGCCTCTCCCCCCAATAAATAACCCTCTCGATTAACATCCGTGTACGATAAAGATGCCTCACTCACGAGCGTTAATTAAGACAGCCAAGTCCTATATAATACAAACACCGACAAAAACAAAAAAGCGGCCAACAGCAGCACTTCCAAGCCGAATTTCACTTCCTAAAGCTCGTAATACGTATAAACAACTATCACGAGCGGCGACGAGGCATAAAAAAATCATTGACATTGCTCAAAGTTGAAAAGAAGCAAAGAAAGGGACATATATATACATATACTCGAGAGCACAAGGGGTGCAGAAAACTGAAAAAAAAGGGGGAGGATCTCTCAGGCCCGTGTGTGCAGCACGGAGAATCGTCCTCGTGATGGGCAGCATCGGACAAGGCCGCGGAGCACGGCTCAAGGCTTTTTTTTCTTCTTGTCCTCTCGCTCTTATACACAGAGAGAGAGAGAGAGAGAGAGAGAGAGAGAGAGAGAGAGAGAGACGTATATAGGAGGTGCACGTGGGACGCGCAAGAGGTCGGGCGCGAAAAAGCGCAAGCCAGGAAAATTGAGAACCCCAGAAGAGCCGAGGGTGTGTTCCAGCTGCTGCTGCTGTTGCTGCTACCTGCTCTCCGTCTCTCTTTCTGTTCGGTGCGAGCGAGCAAGCAGATCCTTTGGCAGGACAATGGTCCCGCGGTGCGACGCGACGCCCGGCCCGGTCCCTCTCGAACCCCCCCGACGGACGAGGACCGGAGCACGACCCAGCCTCTCCTCTCTCTCTCTCTCTCTCTGTCTCTCCCTACTCGGCTCCTATGTATATTTTCTCGGCTACTTTCTACATCTTCTGGCCCGTCTGCGCTCTGTAAATGTGTGCGAAGAGAACAAACACACGCGCGTATACATATATACACACGGATCCTCTCGACAAGAAGGTGTTCGGTATAGGACAGCGTAAATAAACCGAGCCACGCGTACATGCACAGGCAGAGTTTCGAAAGCATGTACACAGTAGCATCTCTCTGGAGAAGCGCGCGAGAGCGTTTAGTTTGGCTCCGAAGAAGTCGCACTCGTCCGATCGATGGGTAAAAAACGAGAGATACTTCCGCGAGGAACTCTCCTTCCTCTCCTCCGCTCGCAGCTTCTACTCGTTTTATTTTTTCGCTTCGTTTTGCTCTTCCGTGGATTGCGTCTTCCTCTCTCTCTCTCTCTCTCTCTCTCTCTTTCTCGGGCCACACGATGTTCTCATCTCTCGTTCGGAGTTTTTGTCCTCTCTCTCGCAAACGCTCGCCGCAGCTGCGGCGTTAAATTGCCGCTGCGCCGGCAAAGTGCCTTGGCGCGGCCGAGTCCCGGAGCCGTGTAGATTGAGTTATTGCTGCGCTTGTAAGAAATTATCTCCTCTACGATTGGCTTTTTAGGCCCTGAGAAACTACGGACTCGAGCAGATCTTTCGTGTCATATTCTCAAGGACGATTTGCCCCTGCCCCGGCAGTTTGCCTCTTTTCGCAAAGCGTTTTCTTTGGCATCCTTTCGGATTAACGGAAATTATAAGGAAATGGACAGATATACTTTTATCGGTTACAGTCGACTGCACGTCGCGTTTACTCCATCGTGAGAATACAAAACGTTCAGTTTCCTCCCAAACCTCGTTCTTTTTTATGATTTTCGCGCAACTCTATATATCTGAAAAAGTTTATACATATTATATATATCATCTCGAAACCGCATTGTAAATTCTTATTCTCGGTCACATTTTTTTTACCAAATGGAATTTATTAACGCTCAACGCGAAAGATAAGTTATTTTTTAAAGGAGCTGCTAATTTAATACGATGAGAGTGTGGTCTTGTCGGTAGCTCGAGCGAAGCTGCGCCAACTGTATAGGTATATATATGTGTGTATGACCATCAGCACATGTGCACACGTGTTTAATTAGAAAATTCCACAATGGCCGAGTGGATTTCAAGTTCTCGCGGTTACAGTATCGTTAACTTATAGATTTAACGGCGACTATAAAATTACGCGCATACTCAATATGCAATTAAATGCACACTTTAACACCTATATATATGCTTATTCTCAAATGCGTATATATATACATATATGTGCATGCTGAAATGTGGCTGCGAGACTTTCTTTAATTGCGTTTCGTGCGCGTTCGTTTATGCATACATAAGAATCATTCGGGTATTGTAAATTTACTCCGGTCGAATAGTGCATTAAGGATGCGAAAATAAGTTTATTTCCGTGTACTTTACGCAATCGTGTACAATGCGCTATAATGAAAGTTTAAATCAATAATTCAGAAAATATCGTGTTCGAGGAAACCGGATGCAGAGTGTGCTCCGTAATACTTGTCAAAACAGTCATTGTAAACGATAGAAGTGAACGAGAGAAGAAAAAATCCGCGAACTCGATCGGATGTCGCACGTATGCGTCCCCCGAGAACCCGGTCAATGAAGTGTTGTTTTTTCGTCTCCCCCCGCGAGTGGGAATAAAAAGGATCGCGGCGGACAGCTCGGATATGTGCGTGTGTGCGGTTTGCGCGCGCGCGCGTTCGATTAGTCGCTTCTCTCCTTCTCTCATCGCTCAATTCTCTCCCCTGAGAACAACATCGGATACACACACCGCGGCGGCCTCCATATATATACTCTCCTGCGGCCAACGCAATCCCACCGCCGTACGCCTGTACACGATAAAACTTTAATGCACACGTACCCACACACACAGAGGGAAAGAGAGAGAGAGAGAGAGAGAGGCGCATATCCGATGTCTCGATCGATTTTTGCCGATATAAACACGCTTTCTTGCGGCGAGATCGCTTACACTTATTAACGGCCGTGCGCGGACTATACGCTCTGTGCACAGAGTGGCTTGTCTTATATACATATACGTATATACACGCGCGCGTATGTACACGGGCCGCCTCGATCGGCGCGCACAGATTGTTTCTCGCGGCTGGCAGCAGCGGCTCTCTCGAGTGGCGCGTAACCCGGCTTTTGCTTGCCTGCATCCACGCGCCTGTGTGTGGCTTTGTCCATTGCTAAAAGAGAGAAGAGACTTGTGTGTGTGTGTGTGTGTGTTCGGACGCGCGATCGAACTAATGATATCGCGGCAGCGCGGCTTGTAAGTACAACGTATGGGCGCGCACTTGTGCAGTGCTGTGCAGCAACGGAAATTCTCCGGAGACATGCTAAAGGAGAAGGGATACGTAGGGACGGTGCGTATTATATATTCTTGCGAAATTCATTATTCGCGGCTTTTTTAAGAGCTGCTGCTGCTCCTGCTCGGCCGAGAGATATTGCTGCTTTCGTTATACCATGCGATGTTTATGTCGCCTCTTTTATGCGCGCGAAGGCGCCGAGTAGCGCGAGCTTTTTTTTTTGTTTCATCCTTTTTCTTTTTCGTTGGGCAAGATTTATGCGGTGTTTCGAAAATTTTGATTTTATTTATTGCGCAGAGGTGAATAATTTGCTTGGGACTTTTACAGCTATATACTAAATACATGGACCCAGAAACTTTTTCCACATTTTTTTCATTCACGCGATTTCGTAAGCGTTATATTATTTTTTTATCGACTTATACAGTATCAATATTTTATTACATATATGAACGTAGTTTGTTTTAATGTTTGTTTTCACTAGCTGATGAGGAGATGACCAAGGGATGTGGGTCCTGGATTTTCCTTAAACTACTAGGAATTGAATTTTGTATAATAAAATAATGACACCCGTCTGCGGTGTTTTATTAAATAGTCCCTGGTAATCAAGATATTCAACACTCTGTGTTCTCATAATGTATATATTATATATATATATTGTTTTGTAGTATATATAGATATACATTAATACATAAAATCAATGTGAATTGGTGAATATTTTGATTTACAGGGCTTATTCAATAAAACGCCGATACACGGGTGTCGTTAGTTCCCGCAAAAAGTAATGACTGAGAGTTTCAAGGAAATCCAGGACTCGCATATCCCTGGTCATCTCCATGTAAGATGGAAACACTGTTCCCTAAAAAGTTAAAAAGTGAAATTCTTATACACGTCAAACATTTTAGGATCTAACTCTTGCAACAATTTTATCGTTCCGACTCAATAAACATTACAGCATACATATAAAGAAAACAGAACAGCTCAGGCGCGTTCGTCCTCGCCCAATGGTACAACTTCAGCGCTTTACGGTTTACACATAAAAGTAGAACATTTACGACTGCGCCGGCCCGTTTACAATACCACCTTATAATGCTGCACCGGTCCAGCACACACTCACACGCACAGAGACTAGCAAAAAAAGCTCCCAAACCGTTTATACATCGGTCCGAAATCCAGTTCTCGCTCGCGCAAAACACAGCACCACATATGCCGCGTCATAAAATTCAAAAACTCGCGCAGATTTACTCTCCAAATCTCCAGGCTTATAATGCGCATGCCTGAGATAAGACGCGAGAGAGAACGCGGCAAGCACACATATAGATAGGAAGCAGAAGCGAAAGCGCGCGCGCGCGGTTCTATCGATTCGCCCGGGCGTGTGGGTGGCGCTGACGCGTATTCCCTTACCTGCGCGCGTCGTCGATTTGGGAAAAGAGAGAAAAAACGCGCACACACACACACAGACACACGTAATGAAACGAGATCGCTCTCTCTAGTTTCAGGCAGTCCCGCGAGAGAAATGGAGAAAATCGAGTCGGTCGTAGGTTCGTTTTAGTTGAGACGCGGAAAATCGCGCCTAGACGCCACGCGTCCATTAGCCTAAATCATCCCCGGGATATATAATATACGAGATCTCGTAGGTGAGCGAGCGAGGGATATGTACGCACAGAAGATGTTGGCGGTGCTGTTGGCGTCGGTCGTGCTCTACGTGGGTACGGATGCGGGTGTCATCGGCGATCAGTACGCCGGGGGCGGCAGCAGCAGCTACGGACTCGAGAATCAACTGTCCTACGAGAAACGCGAGAACGAGGCCATCGCCAGATTGTACGAGAATGTCCTCGATATCCTGCAGGTCGGTACTTCTTTATGCCTCCCTTTCTCTCTTTTACATCTATATATCTATGGCATATGTACGCACACGCTACGATTGGGTGTATGTATGAACGAGCGATCGATGCACGAGACGCGAAGTAACGCGACGACAGTCGAAAATCTGTCCCGTTTTCAAAAACCTGTTGCTCCTCGTTGTTTCTCTCGCTCCCCTGTACGGCACATACGTCGTAATAATTCACCTCCCCCTCCTCTCCCGCCCTAGTGTTTCACTAGCAGCTTATTAACCGATATAAGCTCCACGCTGAGATTTACCAGTGTGCGCGTCGTCGAGTTTAAAGCGCTATTATATATGTTGGTGGTGTGTGTTTTTTCAGTGTCGGCTACCCCTCGAGAAGGGAGTCGATCCGAACGTCGGACAGGAGGCGTTCCTCACGAAGCAACCTGTTCAGGATCAGAATTGGAAAAGCCCCCAGGGTCTCGGACAGGTCTCCGGTGTGGCGGTCGATCATATGGGACGACCGGTCATTTTCCACAGAGGCGATCACGTCTGGGAATACGAGTAAGGAATTATTGCCGCGCATAATATAAAGGAACGGTGATGGCAAGGCCTTGCCAAGGCTTATACGACATGTGCCTCCTGTGGGGAATTGGACTATCTGATTGAATATGTGTCGGCTTGTATACAGGGATTTGTTGGAATTTGTTATTGCTTATGGGGTACAAGAGGTAACTTTGGACGACGGATTTTCTCCCAGCCTTCGGAACTGGACTTTCTATTAATTTTTATAGTTTCGTCCGAAATTACAAAATAACGAACCTGTGAGAAATCGTGGAATCAATGTGATTTAACAATTTTCTTTCACTTTCGATTTTTATCAATTTATCAATGACATTTTCACAATTAGTTGGCCTGATGTAGAATTGTTGATCATTGAATTAAGATATACCCAAGACTATAACTATGAATCATGATTAAAATCAGTGATAATGTCTAAGCCATCTCGAGTCTCATCTCCTATTTGCATCGGCCACTTGAATATCGACTCCTAATCAGTACTCAGTAAATTTCACGCCACGTCCAGAGAATCTAGAATAATGAGTTCGACAAACACCATCCGCCAACGCAAAGGCAACTCTAAAGAAGAGCGTTATACACACAAACAAAGATACACGCATGCCAGATCGGCGTGAATTTTTAAGAAAAACATTTTGACATACCTGGCACCTGTGGGACAATCCAAATACACACACACACACATACACAAGTATCGTCGAGGACCACTCGTGTCGTGGGAACCTAAACATCTCCTAATCTATTTGCGCAGAATTAACGTCCTCTCAATAAGTAGTAGCTCTCTCGCTACTTAGTGAAAAAGAAAAGGAGCATTCGGACAGAGAGACAGAGAGAGAGCGAGACAGACGAAAGAACGAGGCTCGCGAACCGAAAGGGCCCAGCCTCTCTCTCTCTCTCTCTGTTTGCTCGCACCTTCACAATGTTTTCCCTGTAATACAAGCGAGGGCAGAATAAGAGAGAAAGGCAGCCGGATAAGACGCGCGAGCACGTGTGTATGTGTGTGCGCATGAGTGCGAGGGAGAGAGAAAAGACAAGAGTCGAGGGTCTAACCTTTTGAAACAGATAGTATAATACTCGCGAGAGGCCCGTGTTCGTGTATACGTAGATATATATATATACACGTAAGAGTCCCGCGAGCGGCGCCGATTGGACCCAACCGCGTATATATATACTATATGTATAGGTCCACACACACACACACACACACGTAGGTGCGATCCCCGCCACCTTGGTCAGGGCGTCGAACCAATAACACCTCTTCTCTCTTCTATATACACTCTTGCGCTCCGCTCAGAGCAAGAGAGAGAGAGAATTTTTATCCCCCAAAGCATATACATGTATATAAAAAGGTTTGCTTTACGACTGCTGCAGCAAGAGTCGAGTCGGTAGGATGCGAGAACGAGAGAGAGAGAGAGAGAGAAAGAAGGAGATGTACGAGGCCGCGCGAGTGCGACGAGCGTCGCCGATGCATGCAACGATCGAGTAGATGCACCGCCGATAAAAAGTAGCGCGCGCCCGCGATACGGTCTCTCTCTCTCTCTCTCTCTTTTGTACCAGGTTAAAAACTGCAGTGTGCATATGTAAAGAAACAGAGAGCCGTGCGAGTGCAGAAGTTCTCTCTCTCTCTCTCTCTCTCTCTCTGCCACTGGTTGTGCAGGATTGTAAGGACAGTGCGCCACGGACAGAGAGGATTTATGGGTCCCGCGTGTGAAAAATATATTGCATGCGGTGGGTGTGTTTGCCGGTTCAATTGCGAGTTTGTTTCTTTATTAAGCCGGAGCGACTTGTGCGCGCTTCTGTATACACCGCGGTGCTCGATATGCGTATACAGTGCCTCGATTCAACGGCTTATGAATACCCCGCTGCGCGTTTGCTTGCTCTGTTTGCTGCTTTCCCAAGTAGTTGTAGGACGCTTTACGTAAACTTTTTTGCTGAAAAGTATAAGGGGTACTTTGCCGGAAGGATAACTTGATTTGGTTCAAAAGAAAACTTTGGAGTATTGCTTTGAATAAAATAGGAATGGGTATAGTAAATTTTGTTCCTATGAATGTTAATAAAATTTATAAGGCTTAAAATATAGAGTGATTAGGGACAAATAATGTCGTTCTTGTACTTTTGTAACTGTGAAACATTTGTTGTACGTAATAGCCGTATTTTCGTTTCATGGACATCACAAGCCCAACTTCTTGTATACTGTCCAAAAACGAATAGATTCGTCAGGAATTTTCGGTAAAACATGACATAAGTAGCGATAATCTCTGCATTCACGTTGGCCATAGTTCCACCTCGAAACGAAGCATAATAAATCAGTGTAACGCCACAATGCTCCAAATCTCGAGCCCGTGCAAGCATTAAACACAAGCTCTTTCAGCGCCTATACCTTAAACCGTCGATAACGAACATTGAAAAATGGTCGAATAAACACCAGGCTCGGACACTTGGGAAAATCCTAGAGCCGCGTCCATCGGTAACCATCGTAGGTTCAATCGAGCGAGCGAGCGCTGCTCTTCTTTTCACGGCGCATTAGACGCACCGACAATCCCAATAATAACGTCGGACTGGGGGATTACAAAGCTCATTGTCGATATCCGCGGGACGTTGTACCTTCTCTCCTCCGTGCACTTTTCTTTTTTAAAGCACGTCGTCTCCTTTCTTCCGTTCCATCTCTCCGTCTCTTGCCTCCCGCGCACAAAAGCCCTTGACGCTATTGAAATCATCTCCTGTATTATTGGCCCATTATTCGCAGCTCATTCGACGCGAACTACCAGTACACAAAGACCATGGATGGGCCGATCTCTGTAAATACGGTGTTGACGTTGAATCCCGAGAGCGGCGAGATAGAAGACGAATGGGGCAGCAACGCGTTCTACCTGCCCCACGGCATACACGTCGATACCAATGGCAATGTCTGGCTGACCGACGTCGCTCTGCATCAGGTCTTCAAGGTAAGGGACAACAATGACCCAGGCCCTGCTGCTGCTGCTGCTCCTGTATACCCGGCCCTTTTCCTATGCCCACCGGCTTTCAGATTTATTATGCGAACTCGGGAGGGAGACTCTTGTTCCTCCTGAGACGTTTTCTCTTTTCTGGGGATATCGCGCGCTTACATCTGGATGTTTTCGGGAAAACTTTGTCGATGCCGATTATTTTCTGTCTGTTGGAAAATTTCAGTATACCTATACGCGTTTTCTGCATTGCATTATAATGGGAAAGTAAACTTTGACCGTAATATCGTTGTTGAAAAACATAATTGTTTTTGTAAAAGATCTAGCGTCTTAACTTTTCAAAAAAATAATTTTAATATATACGTATAACAATTCAGAATTTAATAACCTCAGCATTACTATTTCCCGTGTCTCATCATGAACGTTTGCATCTGTTTCGTCCCCGCTAAGTCACTCCATTGAGTCAGAAGGATCGCAACCTCCTCCAACTCCAAGAAATCCAACAATCTCTCGAAGACCGCGTATTCACAGGCCATCATCGCTGTTAAATCCTAGTTTTCATTCTCCAGCAGCCCCATTGTCTCCAAGCACAACGCCGCATCAGAGTCCCGTCGTTCCTTCTTCTTTTTCCACCATTTCCCCGCAGACACCCCATGAGCACCTTCGCCGTTTTCCCCCCCATTATACACGATCGCATGCGACCCAAATCTCATTCTTGTACTTATTATGTACACTTTTCAGTTTCCGAGACGAGAGAATCTGGGCGTCGAGTCCGAGGAGGCAAAGCCAAGTCTCGTGTTGGGCGAGAGATTCGTGTCGGGCGGCGGCTCGCGCCACTTTTGCCAGCCGACGGCCGTGGCAGTGATGCCGAGCGGCGAGATAGTCGTCGCGGACGGTTACTGCAACGACCGCATCGTCATTTTCGACCCCAAGGGCCGGATGCTCGGACAGCTTCCGCCCTACGGCCATCCAGGTATATACCACTCGCGGGAGAGACTAATTTTTCTCATTCTCTCTCTCTCTCTCTCTCTCTCTCTCTCTCTCTCTCCCCCTCATTGGATCTTTGCCGAAGCTATGCGGCGGTTTATTGGAGGACGAGAGAGGGACAGTCCGGGGGACACTCTCTGCTTTTGCCCATTGCTTTCAAGGGTCGTTTATCTCGGTAATGGATGGAGAGCGCTGCAATTGGTGATGATAAGGATCGCTCTGCTACACTTTCCATCTGTTGCTCAGAGATCCCGTGGGATATTCTGAGGAATTTCGCTTTCGCGTGCAGCCATTACAACTCTGCAGCCGATTCCTTACTTCTGCCATTAATAACAACTTTTTATCAATCATCTGTTGATAAACGAAAATGATTGTTGTATCGTATGAATAATTTTGCGTTGATTTGACTTTTTATTATAAAAATATGGTAAAATACACTCTATGATTGAATCATTTTGCACAAACGCGGGATTTGATTAACACTTTTAGAAAAGATATACACATTTTAAAGTCATCGTTATTGTTCGAAGCTAGGTTAAAGCGTATAAGTAAATGCTACGTGCCATGGTGAACTTATAAGACCGTTACAAGCTATATACCCATTGATTTAAAAATCTTTTCGCTATCTCATGAATATAACACATGAGTAGTCACGAAGTGACTATAGCACACGAAGAGAAAGCGAATGAAACTTTTAATATTGAAATACCTCGTAGATAATGTGAAGCAACAAGTACAGCGTAAATTAAATTATAATAAAATTTATTATTTATTGAATGTCGTAATCGATAGTACAATGATAAACAGTAAATTTGTGATGAAATAAATTGCGGAATTTGAGACAAAGAATGTTTTCAAATAGTATAACAAAGAATAGAAAATTGTACGTGTAAATTTTTTGCAGAAACGATGTTTTACATATATTATAATTACAAAAACATTTTAATATTATAATTCATTCGTGTCCCAAGCATTTAACACGGTCATGCGCTTGAAGCATCTTGCTTTTCGCAAATTAGTTTTTTTCCTTCGCGCATTCTCAAAAAAATGTCATAAGAAATGTTGATTGAGTCAAAATTTGCATCTTTACGACACCATTAATTGTATAACATTATGTTTTATCTTTGCTGCATACAAGCTAATAAAACACGATACAGCTCCATCTTGTTCGCGCGCAGTTTCTCTTCTGACGACTTGATTTAACCGCGCGACTCTAGCTAAAAACACGGGACGCAACTGCAGAGAGTATAATAATAATAAAAAGAAAAAAAATGGTTGCAGACTTTTTGAGACTACGCGTCCCGCACAGTCTAACGATACTGAAGAACGGCAACGTCTGCGTGGCGGACCGAGAGCATCAGCGAATAGTCTGTTTCAATCTTACGAGGGCCCTGGAACAGCGCACCGACGAGGAAGAAGAAGAAATGCTGTCGTGGTTACCACTGGTTAACCATCGGCCAGGTGTCTGTAGGATTTTCGGCGTCACTTCGCACGGTCTGTATATAGTAATCGTCTTTCGCTTCTGGCGCGGCTCGCTCCTCTCTTTCTTCCCTTTTATTCTTTACCTTCGTCCTCTCTCTATCTCTCTCTCTCTCTCTCTCTCGCTCTTTCCTTTCTCTCGCAGAACGAGTCGAATTTAATAAAGTCGTCAAAATATATAAGGATCCTTGGGTTACACGCGGTTAGTGCCGCAGACCGGATGTAACTGTACATTAAGAGATAAATCCTCTTCTCTTTCTTTTTCAATTTAACAGCTTACCGAGGACATGACGCGCGAGACACGCACCGGACTTATTTTTAACCTTCCAAGCGAATTATCTGTTTATCGTAATTCTGTATTTTACACAGGACGATGTTTATCTGTGAATTTATGTTTCGCGACTCGTTGCTCGAGAAATCGTATATGTATATATAAGAGTTGAAATTGTTTCAGAATTATGTTGTACGCGAAATGAAAAAGTATCACTTGTACATTACGATAAAATATATCTTTGACACTGAACATGAATCATAAATTTGAATGTTTAATCATTTCTTTTTTCTCCGATGTAGATGACATGATTTACGCCATTAATGGACCAACTACACCAAATAATCCAGTCATGGGCTTTACTCTGGATCCAGAACACGGATCGGTCATATCTACATGGGGTCCAACATTTGATGTAAGTTCAAAATCATTATCAAATTTGTTTTAATCTGAATAGCAAACGGTATTCTTAAATGCTACAATCCTTTATAGAAATGTTAAGAAGTTCCTAGCCAGTTTATAGCTAGATTTTTTAAATATATTGAATTTTCACTATGATATCTCGTTCTATGACAGTATGGCCTGCATGCAAACGAGACACTGTATAATTGAAAGCTAGTTCAAAAACTGAACTATACAATTCCTAATATAGAGTTTGGAGGAATATCGTTCGCTTTATAGTTGATCAGTCAAACTCGTCAATTTTCTACCAGGGAAAGATTTCATTCTAGTTTCTCAGTATTATTATAATAAAGAATATTTTAAAATAATAAAAAAATATTCTGCATGCATTGAGAGTCTCGGATACGTTTAATAAATTGCGAAGTTATTCAAGATTAATATTTTTTTATATCGTTTCATAACAAGTATCCAAATCAAGTAGAAGCTATATAATAATAAAAGTATATTATTTTGGAGCGGAGCCAATTTACCACGAAACAACAGAGCGATATTTTATTAGTATACATAATCGTCACGTGGCAGTATGAAAATAAAGTCGTTTATTATCGCTGGGTTAACCGTGGATGATTTAACTCACAATAAAATGACGGCACGTTAAAAATGCGACCAGAGTCATTACCCAGGATGAAATCAGCATATATTCGAAACACATCTCGTTCCGTATATACACGCATCAGCTAGTTTATAAAGCCACTCAAGCGCCAAAATAAAAGTTCCAAACTTTTTTCAAAGAACACCTTTTTCAAAGAATAATTACTGTGTAATATAGAAACTACAGTGTATATTGTATAATTCGACTCTGGCCGCGCGTCAATCCGAAACGGACCTAAATATAATTGGTTTCCCGTAAAAGTTTTGCTCCTCCGCGAAGCGAGATCATCAGGCTCCGAATTGCTTCTCAAAAGAATGAACATCTCACTCGGATAATGCGGACAGCTGCCCCGTGGACCTCGCTATACACATATATATATAGTGTATTATATACAATGTATAAAATTGCACCTCGAGTTCTCGCAGGCCACGTCCTTTACCCGCAACTCCTCTTACACGATTGTGTACGTGCATGTGTGTATATGTGTGTGTGTGTATGTGTGTGTGTGTGAGAGAGGAGCTGCCAAGCGAAATTATAATAATCTCCGTTAAATTTCAGTCCTTCAGCAATCCGCACGAGATCGCAGCCAGCCCGAACGGCACGGCCCTGTACGTGTCGGAAATTGGCCCGAACGTGGTGTGGAAGTTCAGGCTGCTAACGAACTGGAAAATGTAAATTGAGATATAAAAATCCTATCTGCCGAGTGTATCGGCAGGCCTCCTTCTCCCCCCTGCCTCGGAACCTTGTCTATGATATGCGCTGGAGAAAAAGACGATCGACCAACGAGAGAATATAAAAGGACCGAGAAGAAGAAGAAGAAGAAGAAGAAGAAGAAGAAGAAGAAGAAGGATGCGGGAGAAGGGGAGGACGAGGAGACTGGAAGTTCGTGAAGTATTCTTCGCGAGTATGAGTAAACATATATTCGAAATTCAAATGAAACCGAGCCCCGCCAAGAGCTTCGTCCAACACTTGAAACCAGTTTCGATTGACTTTTACGTTTCTTGTTTTCTCTCTTTTTTTTCTTCTCTCCTCCTCTCTCGCGAGGAGATTCATTAATACTGAGCAAATAGAAGATCCTCGAGTGTAAATACAATTACCGCGAGCATATAGACTCATTGTATTTGCCGAGGCCTTATGAAACCAATAAATTTTTATTTTACGACGCGATCAACGAGCCTAATCATTATTATCGTATATACGAGAGACAAATAAAAGCCGCGCCGCATGTATGCGCTAAAGTAATAAGTATAGACTCGGAGATTTATTGCTGTACGCTAATTAAATTAATTTACATCCAGTGCTAAATGTCAACCGAGTTGAATGATAAGACGTGTTTATATGTTTGACGCATCGTTTTCGCAATTATTAACGCGTTTGCCCAACAGTTAATGGGTTTCAAGTGTTTGGACGCGTTGAGATAACAAAAAAAAATCTATAATTTTTTACCGATGTTTTTGCGAAACTATAATACAAAGGATTTCAATCAAATTCGCACACGATAATAATTGCAACAGTTAGGTTTTTCAACGACATTTCAGTGTTTCAATATTATATGAATGTTAGAATGAAATGTAACTAAGATCTAGTCGACTAAAAAAATGTTCTTCCATTTGGAAATATTCTATCACTTTGTATAACGAGAATCCTTCATCTTTCAGATGTGATTACTTGTACGAAATAGCGACGTCAATATACACAAAGTCTGTATGCAGTATTCCGTATAAAGTTTAAAATAACAAATCGACAATGATTTATTTATTGTGCTATCGCGTGTAGCTTTTATATTGTGATAGTATTTATCCTGTTACTTTGTCAAAGTAGTATATTATTTGTTTTTCTCTATAATAAATATGGAGATTCATGAAATTATTTAAATCTCTCTTTCTTCAATCTTAAAATATACCTTTTAACCAATCCTTTCTATAGCTGCCTTTTACTATATCAAAACTAAAAGTTTCTCCCTGATGGCTCTTATCTTTTGTCCACTAAAATAGACGTTGAAAACGTTATAAAAATTTCATTTGACCATTTTTTTATTATTCGTTGGTATATATTTATGGAAATGCATTTGGAAGATTTAGCTTTATCAACGAGAAGGAGAAAGTAATATCAATATACTAAAATAATCAGTTGGAACGTTGATGTCTCATTTATCACATTCCTTTAAAACTGGTGATTTGTTTAAACCAGTATCGAAGATTAAATCAAACAAATAAATCGAAGAAAAGAAGTAGCTGTTTAAAAACAGTGTTAACCGAAATCGATTTATACGCATAATCAGTTGCTTACGCATTAAAATTTATTGCAAAGTCCTGGAGTCATAAAGTATTTTTGCGCTTGCAAAACCTGTAATACGCTACTACCGTACAGTTGAAAAAGTTGTGCGTATATATTATTGTAAAAAATAAAGAGAGAAAGAAATACTTATTTATAATATGTATCACTGACATATAAAGCTATATCATTTTACGATAGCCATGTCTAAAGTCGTAAAATAGCTTCGTTTATCTGAATTATAGACTTGATATTAAACATTAACTCGGCAACATGAACCTATCGGCTAAGAAAAACTTACGAACAAGGAATCTTTTATAAGTCCAACATTAAATAACGAGATAACGTAAGTTTCCAGCTCAATGTAAGTTACAGAAGGAACTCAAAGTATAGTGAAATGAGGCTAGTCCATTATTCAATTTAAAAGCGCGTCGTCGAAAAGCTAATCGAGAAACAAAAGCCGCTACTGTTACAAATATACAAGGCTCGATATCCAGCGAGTTCCTAATTTTCAACTCGAGTCCCAAATCGCACCCAACTCTCGCGTTCATTCATCCATAAGCGACTCCCTCTCCGCGGCACAACCTCCGTCCGACAAAAAAGAAACTCGCATCGGGAGCAAGAAAAAATCAACTCTCGCGCCGCGAAAGACGCAAACAACGTATACTCTCTCCCTCTCTCTGGGTCGCGGCGCGCAAGTCCATTGACTTAAAATCGCAAATTGCGCCTCTCCCCCCTCCGCGATAGCCCGGCCGCAAACATCTCAATCATGTACGAGTCGTCGCGTGTATATGTATATATACGCTCTCTCGCGCTCTCTCGCGGATATACCTGTCGTCGTGGTGGCGCGAGCGAGCGAGCGTAAAAAAGACCGTTCATGAATAAAGTATAAATACAGAGAAAAGACGCACAGTGTGGTGTGCAGGAGCAAAGAGGCAGCGGCAGAGCAGCAGCAGCAGCCGTGAGGCGCGCGCGCGACGACAGTATATCCTCTGCCAGGGCTCTAAAAAAGGGCGTGCAAAAATTCGCGTTTTCCCTCGCGGCCTCTCTCTCTCTCTCTCTCTCTCTCTCACTTGCGTACTGTAGCTGTATAGAGTGTGCATGCGATGTGTACGAGAGAGAGAGAGAGAGAGAGAGAGAGAAAGAGAGAGGGGGCTACAAGACGTTGACTGCGACTATGGCTCGGCTTTTACGCCATTGAGCGGAGCTCTCTGCAGCATGAGGCTCTCTTTCTCTCCTCTCTCTCTCTCTCTCTCTCTTGGTCCGCGACAGGCAGCGCGATGCTGGGACTAATGAAGACGTGTGCTAGAGGCCAGGAATGGTCGGACGGCGCGGCTCCGCGCCTTGCTCTTTTCTTCTTCTTCTTTTCTCCGTTCTCTTCTCTCTCTCTCTCTCTCTCTCGCCCCGCCACGCCTCACTTTTTCTGCCTTTCATCTTTTACCTCTCTCAAGCCATCTATATATGTATGTATATATATATATATCTATATAACGAAGAGAGAGAGGGAGAGAGAGAGAGAGAGGTTTGGTGCAGCAGAGGCGCGCAGAGTACATACTCCCTCCGTCTTTCTCAGGGCTCGCGCGGTTGTTTTCAGACGACGAGCTCTTCTCGAAGCTGTGCAGGCAGCAGAGCCGCGCGGCAGCGGTGCATCGTATATAGGGATGAGCTGCTCTCGCTCCTCTCTCTCTTTCTCTCTCTCTCTCTCACTCGCTCGCTCGTATTCTCGCGGCAGCGGCGGCGGCGGCCTCCCATTTGTTTTTTCTTATTTGCCTCGCAGGACTTACTGCTTTTTTAAGCGTGCAACCTCTCGCTTAAAACACATCTCTAAACTGGTTTTGCTTCCAGCGCGGCCTCACTCGCTCACTCTCTTTCTCTCTCTCCCCATTCTCCGTGCATGCAGGATCCTTTCTCTCGCTCGCACTCGCGCATCGCGCGCACCTTCGCCTCTTCGATAACTTTATTACGCGAGAACCGAGCGCATGCATACAACACGCGGCTCCCAATCCCCCCCCCCCCCC
>UELU01139060.1:4657-59779 GCA_900490025.1 Megastigmus dorsalis
GGGGGGGGGGGGGGGTCGCCTGGGTATACCGGCATAAAGCACACCGCCGCCGACGACTACACCAGCCTGAGTTTATGCTGTATGTACACGCGCGGAGAGAAGAGAGAGAGAGAGCCTCGGGATGCAAATGCAGTAACATAAAGGTGCAGCGCGCGAGGAGCATGGGAGAGAGAGAATATCGCTGATGTCGAGCGCCTCGTATAAACCCCGCCGAATGACTAGTCGAGCGAGTGTACCTCTCGCAGTTGCTAGCAGCGAGTTTCTCTTCGCTATCTGGCTGTGTGTGCGTATATACGTATGTACAGTGGCAGTTACGTTTACGCTCGTCCGGGCCCAATTGCCGATGGGGAATTAATCAGACCACGGGACCATGTAAGATACCTGCCCTATGAGAAGTTATTCGATTGCGCTGCCACATGATTTCGGACAATGGAACCGGGAACATCTTTTCCTGTGAACTTTGGGTACCAATTTCTGTATAACAGGGACAAAAATTTCTATGAATCCCTCGATTTCTCAATGAAATTAGACTATTTCAATAGAGAATACAGAATTTGAAGCTGAAATTAGTGCAATATCATAGAAGATTGACAATAGGGGAAGATTAAAAGTTTCGCGATTCATCAACACTAATAATAATCCTTACACCGATATGGCACTTCTTTGTAGATAAGTAACTTACAACTGTCGGATAATCAATGAATTCACGGAAGGTCTGCTCGCTGACAGCATTAGCGCTGATAAACAGCGATTTTTTAATTACTCGAGGGAATGGGCACCCCTAAACAAAAAGATCTCTTCGGATCTGAGTTCTCATTAACACAGCCAGTGGAAAAGAGAGAGAAAAAGCAAGTTAACCGTAAACAAGTGGTCCTTTTTTCTTCTTGCAAATCGATCTATACAAGAGTCGCGTCGCGTGCAAAGCTCGATATCCTTCCCCACACAAAGTTCAGCTCCTTTTGACGCGAAAAGAAATGACTTTGATCGCAGAGACCGTGTCCAAGGGGCTTCAAGCGACGATATCAATGGCGCGCGCAATACCAAAGAGTAGACGAGGGAATCGATAGAAAAATAAGAGCCCAGTCGATTCGGCCGACTCCTCTCGAGAAAGCAAGAGGCTGCGAGAGAGAGAGAGTAAAGTTTTTAGCCCGAAGAAAGGACAGCGCCAGACGAAGAAGTTAAGATTTCGGAAAACTAATACTGCTCTCTTATGCCCTCCACCAGTTTTATATATATATATTTCGAGGAGTCAAATGGACTTTTTTGTCGACTGTTGGGTAAGGAAAAAGGATAAAAGAATCCTTGAGATCCATCTTGGGCTTTCGAGTCGACAAGCGAGTCTCTCTCTCTCTCTCGCTCTCTCTCTCTCTCTCTCTCTCTCTTTGCAGTCGCGCCGCCAAAGCATAATTCGATCCATCGCTCTGCTTTTTCTTTGCCTCGCCGATTCCTTTTAAATGCTCTCTCTCTCTCTGCATTTGTACGTCGATAATAATTTTTTTCAATAATGTCGATATTTCTGCTGTCGGTGTTTGAAAAGCCGAAAATTGGAAGTTGGTTTCATACATATCCATTCATTGCTGTCATAAGATTTTTTACCCAAATCTATCGGTGTATTTGAAGCGGAATAAAGTTCTCAATGTCTTTTAAACTATTCATGCACCAATTTACGAAGAAGAAAAAATATTATTCACTAGATAACGTACGACCATTTTGCAGGTCGATACACAGAGAAAAGAAAAAAAAAGAGGTATAGCCACCGAAATAGCAGCTCTCGAGTCGTCGCAGAGCCAAAGTTAAATGGATCCATATCGTAGCGCGGGTTGTACGGGGCAGAGGTGGTATATAGAGAAGTCGGCATGACTGCACGTACGTCGCATATGGTAGTAGGGCATGACGTTTATATAACCGCAGGCTTTGGGGCGTAAAAGAGTTGTCGGGAGGAAGAGAGAAGGCAAGGAAAAGCATCGGGGTCGAAGTAGACCCGGTTTTATGATTTCGCAATAACAAGACTTTGCAGTTGCGAGAGAGGTAAGGTTATATACGTCTCTCTCTCTCGTGCAGTCAATGGCCGTAGTTTCACGATCCTCGCGTACCCCATGCATTTCGAATGCTCTTGCCAATTGTGGATGTGTGTCGCGTATCGGTGTAACTGTCGAATGGCTGGTGTAAAGTGTGAGTAATGTCCGATGATGTGATACAACAAATTAATTGGCTTACCGAAGCATCGACTCCAGAGTAGTTACGATGTTACTGATAAAAAAGAAAAAACATCAAAACCATCGCGTAATCGAGTTGACAATGTCTCTCTGTTTCGTAGTTTCTCGCGAGACAATATTTTCTCATATTTTCAATCGTTAAGGTAGTTCTCTCCAAAAACCTATTTCTTAGAATATATCTAAAAAAATTTCTATTTGTTACGTTAAGTATACTTTATATGTGGTTAAAATCTGGAACTCGCAAGCGGCATCAAATTTAGGGATATTGAGCCTTGAAATTGCATACCTTAACATTGAAAGCCTATTCTGAGAACCTATGGCCAGAGACGTTTCGTTCGATTGCAACCCAAGTTTTCTTACGATTTAAAAAAAAAAACTAATCACATGATGTAAAATAACAATATGAATCGCGAGGAAAAAAGTTAAATATAGTATATAGCCAGGCTATAGTACATCTATATAGGTGCGCATTATTTCACTCTCTTTCAACTTTTGGGTCTTATTTCTATCTATCTTTCTTTCTATCGGCATTCTGAACTTTAATATTATGAATTTCGTGGTTTTCACATTAGATAAAGCTGTGTAATATCTTAGACAACAAATTTTCTAACTTAATATCGAGTTGAGCACCACAGCAAGGAGAGAACGTCCTAGCAGCAGTAGAAAACACAGTCGTCGAACTCAATTACCCGACAAGCACGAAATTAAAGGTGTATACGTCAGCTGACTGGTTCCACGTTCAAATTTGTCGATCCCACAAAATTTAAAGACATTCACGCGCCCGAACAGCATAATTTTCCACATGACAGAACCAGCCTACTTACGAAAATCTGACTTAAAACCAATTGGCCTACTTCTGGAAATCCCCCCTCGATCTGCGCGATCGCTCGCGAAAAGCTCACGCCCGAGCAACCACTTATATACACCGCGCACCACAGCTCGTGGTTCCTCGATTGCTGAATGCACAATGTAACCGTATAACCTCGTAAAGCTCAATTTTCGCCACGCGCACACACACACACACATCGAGAATATTCACCCACACTATTACACGCCTTTAGTCGCACGCTCGAATCCTGCAACTAACCGCTCGGCAAATCCCAATAGCATTGCGCCCTAACGCAATTGCATAAGGAGCTTCGCGAGTACAGCGAAAGAAATCAACGAATAGATCAGCCCCCCCGTGAGACGAGCATTAAAGACCTCTCAACGGAAAAAAAAACGTAGTCGTTAATACATCGGGGCTCGTGACGAACCGATGCTGCAGCTTTCGCCATCGATGCAGCAACAGCAGCAGCAGCAGCGAATTCGCCGATCACCTGGCGGTAATCGAGTCTGAGGCCCTTAATGGCCTTGGCGCGGTCGCACAGCTCGACTCACTCTCTCTCTCTCTCCCGCTCTCCGATGATGGCTCTTCTGCCTCTCTCTCTCTCTCTCCCTCGGCAGCCGCAGCTCCGAATCTCTCGCGGGGATTCTCGCGCGCGCGCACGTGAGTGTGTGTGTGTGTGTGTGTGTGTGCTAGAGGTGCACTCAAGGAGAGCTTTATAGCCGGAAATGATACAATTTCAGGCCTTCCGCCTCACTGTCTCGCCGTCTCGCTCCTCTCTCCCGCAGCGCGTTTCTCATTCCCCCAGCGATGCTACACACTCGCTCTCTCTCTCTCTCTTACTCTGACTCTCGCCCGTTCGGGGATCGATGTATCGGATACTGCTGCTGATACCATTGTGCTTATAACCCATCCCCCGAGCGCCTATACAACGTCTCTGGGAAACTGCAATTGTAATTGTTTGGAATGTCATGCTGCTGCTTTAATCTATGAGCGGCTTTGTTATATCTTGCCTCTCTTTATGCGCATTGTTGCTGCTGTTGTTGCTGTTTTATGTAGCTTTCGGAATATTGTTCCCTTTGCTGTGTGGAGATACACGATCTTTTCCTTTTTGAATAGCGGGAAGAGCTTAAAGCGAACCTGATATATTATGATGATACTAATTCTCAGTATATTAACTGTTAATGAAACTCTAATGATGGAGGATCATTTAATAAATGTACAGTGTTTTTTTACATTGTTAATTTTATAATATTCATATTCGACGATAATTTATCGTTTAAAAAAAAAGTTGCACCTTTATGTTAGGGAATGTTTAGGAACTCGAAAGTGAAGGCATCATTAGTACGCAAATTCGTCTAGCTATACAGCACCGCAGACAGCCGCGTAACAATCTACATACATCTTTTTATCGCCCTCTCTCCCCCCCAAGACGAAGCCTCTTATCTGCGCTCATTACAACGCGCACTGCTGCAGCCTGCGGTACAACAAAATTAAGCGATCCCAGAAAAAAAGAGAGTGAAAGAGAGAGGGACAAAATAGAACGAAAGAGCCTTAATCCAGTGCGCTTATGCTAATCTTCTTTCATCCTCTGCCTCTCTTTTTCGCCAACAATGATCCATAACCGTATACGACTTGGAATTCGTCGCTGCAGCGAGAACTGCTGAGCGTTTCGAAAGCGCGGAGATCTTAAAGGTATACCGGCGTTAGACGTTGGTCGAGCAGGAATCCTTGAGCTCGGTGCGCGAAACAACGGCACTGCAGCAGCAGCCGTTTTATGGCTTCCTGAACAGCCTCGAGAAGAGAGTGTAGGAGGAGAGAGAAATGCGACTGTTTAGATGGTCATCTTTTGATTGGGAGGATTTATTTCGGCCCGGTGTATGTGTGCAGTGTGCAAGAGCGGCAACGCGGCGGCGCAGCAGAGGCCGAGAATCAAGATATCACCGAAAGAGTCGTCTGATCCCAATTCGCCGCAGCGCTTTTTCGCCGCGCTCCGAAATCCCAAAACCAATTCCCTCGCTTTTTCCCGGGATACTCAGCTGCTCTTTCCCTCTCTCTCTCTCTCTCTCTCTCTCTCTCTCTCTCTTTCTCTCTTTCTTGCGCTGATCTTTCTCTCCTCTTTGTTTCTCCTTGCGGCCCGATATCGCCACCGACACCGCGGGGGCGTTTCGTGAAAGCCGGGGGCGCTGATCGCCGCCTTCTCCATGTGTACGTGTGGAAAACGCATCGGTCCGATCGCGATACTACGGCCTTATAGGAAGGGACACCGAGAGAGCCGGCTTTACGAGCCCGCACCAAGGATTATTTATCCGCTTCGGGCGTGTATGCGTGTGTGTGTGTGTGTGTAAGGTGCGGAATGCATACGCCGAGAGATGCTTTTGTTGTATGAAGAGGTAATGGTCATATTTGCGGAAAGCCGGAAGAATAGCTCCACGCCCGATGCACCTTTATCGTAATCCGATTCGGCTGCCCTACTCTGCTTTATTCCTTTCTTCTTATTTTTTTCCGCTCTCTTCCCTCGCAGCTCTCCTCCGCCGGTCTCTGCCTACGGTATCGAAATTGAATTATCGGAGGAAGGCGACGCCGTGGTACGTGCGCCTCTTGTTGTTGCTTGCGTCGTCGTCGTCGCCGTGCGCGCGGCTTATGCTAATTAAAACTGTCGCTGCTTCTTCGATGGTTTAATTTCAAATAAATATTTATGGAGAGGCGACGCTCGCTCTTGCGATATTTGTATTCGCGCGAGGAAATGCGCGGATCTACGATAAAAGCTCGTATAATAATTTTCTTGCGCGTAACGGGGGAAAAAAAAGGAAAAAATTTCCCAAAAGCGACCAATTTTTTTTCGAAAGTGTCCAAATCGCCTCGAGGCAATTCCTATTTCCCGGTCGTACATATATATCTCGTAGGCTTGGTAAAAGCAATCGGCTGGAAGATACCAGCATATAGGATTCCGCGCGGTCCAGTTAACGAACTTGGCGTAATCAGGCCACGCGATCTCTCTCTCACTCTACCTCTATCTGTGCACTGAATTACGAAATTAAGCGCCTTGGAGAGAATCGCAGTTCTGCATTGACCGATCGAAGTAGCGAACGGCGAACGAAAAAAAAAAGATAGAGAAAGAGAGAAGAAAGAAAAAAGAATATATAGGTATATGGTGCGCAGCTAGAGTTTGCGGGCTAGGGTGCTGCGGTTCAATTCTGCGGCCTATAAAGAACACCCGAAGGGGGCGTAGAGAGCGACTTGTACGAGATATCGGTGGGACACGGGTTGCGCCCTGAAAGCTATATAGAGGCCAGATGCTCGCATAAATAAACGCACACACATACACACACGCGCGCGCGAACTATATCCGATCCCCTGTGCTGCACTTGGACGCACAATCGCCAGATTATACTGGTGCAGTGTCGCTCCGGCTGCGGAATAGGGTTTATCGAACGAAAGGCGAAAGAGACGAAGAGCGATAGAAAAAAAAAAAAAAACAAGGTCGCTCCCACCAGATATCACGCTTTGGTGTGACGAGAGACAGGGGATGAAAGAGAAAAGGTGTGACGTGCTCAGCGCCGTGTCTGTTTTGGATCGAGATGAAAATTGAACGTAAACACACCGAATGCGTGATATTCTTTCTCGGCGCTTCGTAATAAAACAGCGAGCTCGACCCACGCAAACGATGTTAGAACAACATCTTTACCAAAATACAGGATTAACTCCACGATCTTTTGTATTCCAGGCACGCGGGTTCATTGCCGAGTAACGCGGCGAATTTCGGATTCCCTTTTTGCCCACACGGCCGCCGCCGCCGCATCGCCCGGGGCTGCAGCCCTAGCTACTTTCTATTTTTTCTTCTTCTTCTTCTCTCTCTCTCTCTCTAGCGCGAACTCGAGAGTCCCTTTCTGATCCCCCACGATCGACGCGGAGTGTGCAAACACAGACCAACTCCCAAGAGTCTCGAGACATACGTATATACATATATAGCTATATACATATCGAAAAACAACACTGCGAGCCACGGATCAGTAGGAATTATTTTCAGCGAAGCCAGCAGATCGATTAAGTGTTTCGGCCGAGCGCCAAACAAAGCAGAAGCGGCAACAAAAACAAATCGCGAAAATGTAGGAAAAAAAAGAATGGATGTGAGAGGAATAACGTGTAGGAGAGAGAGAGAGAGAGAGAGAGAAGGGCGAATAGTTTTTATCGGGCGGCTAGTTTTTCGCGTTCTCTCTCCCTTCGAGCGATAAATCGACGCGAGAGAGAGAGTCGAGTGTCTCCCCAGGCCGCAAATCCAGCTTTTTGGAAAATTAAACCTCCTTCCCTCCCAAACGTCGATTTGCAGGCCATTCGACGCTCTCCGACCAAACCGCCTTTTATTCGTAATGTCCATTTTTTTTTTTTCTCGATCTTCCCCTCGTTTCTCCGTAGTCCATGCCATGCGCCATCCTGTGTGCTTCTCTCTTCCTCTCTCACTTATTTTTCCTCCTTTTTTTCAGACGGTTCGTTCTTGTTAGCTCTACCTCCGGCTCTCATTGCTCGGATTTTCATTTAAATTTATTTAGGAGAGGAAGCCCGTACGGAAGTGCAAAGGCTCCGCTTATTTTGCTAAATTTGTATGTAATTAGGGAAGCTTGAAGACTGGAGGATTAAATAGCGAGGAATTATTGTATGAGCTCTGTGATTGTAATACATGAATTTCAAATATTCTAGGGCTGCTAGCATTTAATTTTCTTATGTTTTATTATGGAGGTAAACGAATATCTTTTTAACTTCATAAAGGATTAGGACGTATTTTTTTTATCATTTACTCAAAAATTGAATCGAATAAATCAATTAGAAAATTCCGAGTTAATGTCACACCATATATAGAACACATACATATATTTATATCCTTTTTCATATATGTACCGAAAAATATACAAACTTTAAATGTATATAATAACGTTTGAAAAGATTACTTTAGAAAAGAAATTAAAAAATAGGTCACAATCATTTTTTGATTCTTTGCCTATTGCAGATAAAAAAAAATTAATTTCATTATCCAGCTCACCTCCCTATTAATAATATTCATATTCAGTTTTGATCGGCAGTAGATTCACTAACGGATGTGCCTCACATATAGCGAATAATTAAGTTTTAAGTTGACAGTTTATCTATCTGCCATCTCATTTTACACGTAAGATTTGAAATTTATGTCACAAAATATTATATGCTACAGTACAAGTGTAGTGTACACTTTTGACAAGATTTTCCGTCCTTAGTCCGCAGAAGAGAGTTTCACAGAAAAAACTATACATTTCTATAACGACAAAAACTTCTGAGTACAAGATTAACTATAAAGTTTACTTAGTTATTAGCAACTTTGCCACATAAGCCGCTTGCCACGCAGCAGTCCAAAATGACAGTTTTTCAACTAAATGTTCAAGTTTTTGGGACGGGAACCGTATTACGAACACGCGGAAAGGGTTTACAAAGAGAAATTAAATATACTGCGTTCGCGGAATTTAAATAGCCAAAAAATATATAAGACTCAATTAACGCAGTTGTATACAGTAACAATAAGCGTAAACTTTTTTAATTTACATATCAAGCTCCAACAATCAGCTGCGCTTAAACTTCCTAGACGCGCTTCTTATATTTAACTTAAAATAAAAATCCGAGTGGCGACCTCCTTTCACGAACGAACTTGATTCTCGGTTGTCTCGCTCAAAAGTAAATTTCCTGAATGCAAGTGACCTCTTTTTTTCTCTTTTTTTTTTTCTAAATTAATATCGCAACACTGTATTGCGCTTTGTTTCGAAAAAATAGCATAATCCAAGTACGCGTTCAAAATATATACGAGAGAGAGGAGCTATATGCTCGTGGAGTGTAGTCGCACGAAAATATTTATGTAACACCCCAAGTTCCGCGAACTCTCCCGGTCTGTGCAGACATCGGAAACTTTAAAATAGCTGAAAATGCGACAACAATAAAAAGCGCGAGTGCGTAGTAAAGATCTCTCTCGACTGGGGGGATAATAAAGAGAAAGAGAGAAAGAGAGAAAGAGAGAGAGAAGAACCTCCTCGAAGAAGCTCCTTAAAGCATCATTTTTTTACAGTTTTTAATCAAACTTCTTCGGGGCTCGGAGAGAGAGAAGGACGGCTGTACAAATAAAACTCTTTCTCTCTCTCTCTCCGCGGCCCCTAAAAATATCTTTATCTCGAGAGCGCACGCAACTATTTCCGGACCGACGGAGCTGCGCTTAAACATGCCACTTTCAACGCCGACGCCGTCGCCGCCACCCCGTTGCAAATGCAAAAGTAATCTCTCTCACTCGGCCTTTCTTTCTTTTTCTTTTTTTTTTTTTTAATAAAAACGCCCCTCGAATACATATATTAAAAATTTCACTTAAAATACCCGCACCACACGTTCGGTCATCGATTTCCAATCGACGTGCCGGAATCCTCGCGTCACCGATAACCCCCCCAAAAAAAATCAAGGATAAAAGAAGGAGGAATTTGTCCGTGTAGAGCTGCGGACTCGCTTCTCTCTCACTCGCTGCAATGCGTCGTGCACTCGTGTGCGAGTGTAGGGCCGAGTGGCTCTATATGCTTTTCATTCGCGTGAATTTATGCCGACGTCGTGCACCTCTGAAATTTTACTCTCTTTACAGCTGCTTGTGCTTTTCTTTTTTTTTCTGCGGCCCGTTTTTTCTCGTCTTTGAGCTTTCCTTACGTTTCTCTCGGGGAAGGGATGAAAGTTTGGAGCTGTGAATTTTATGAGGGCAGTTAGTCTTCGCGATACTTTGGAGACTTTCTGGCTGGTTAATTAGGCGCAAATCTACCCGAATTAAAGATCCGAGAGTTTTACAATATTATTTTGTTCTTTATTCCTGATTTTACAAATGCTTTCGTTGTGGTTTCGCGCGAGTGTTAAATCAAATTAAACTCACCAATTAATTTAATTGAAAGTATATTCAGAAATAATTCGATCTATTTTACGGACCCTTGGGCACCTTCTCTCTTGTAAATTTAAATCAATTTTCAGTTTTACAATTAAAATAACGACCATTCTTTAATACAAGGATCGCGCTTTGCGTATACCTGTGGAATATCGCATTTCATTCAGAAATATTTTTAATTTTCTCTGACGTAATAATGCAGAAAGTTTGTCGTTTAAATTAGTAATTAAAAAAACTCGTGCTTTCGGACAAAGCGAATCCCAAATTTTCAATTAAAATAAAATTAGAGTCGCTTCGTCTACGGGCGGCCAACAATTTCCTTTGTTCTCATTAACAATATTTTCATCAAACAATTTTTCTCGTTTATTCCGATACTTATAAAAATCATTGTGTATCAAAATGCGTTTTACGCTAAGCTCAACTTTTAACAAGCTGCAGCCGTATTCGTAATTAAAATCCTGATTTATACTATAAACATATAACCAGAAACTCCCGGAAAAAGGCGCAGACAACGCACAAAATAATCCCTACTACAAATTTTCGGACCAAGAAAAGAACACCTCTAAGAATCCATCGAGTCACGCAGCCCCAAATATCGCGTGCTCCTCATCGAAAGACGTCGCAAGAGCCAATCTCGATCACCGGCCACGCAAATCCAAGTCCGCTGGGACTGACTCCAGATTTACGCACACACATGCGCATCGCGGGAAAATTCCAGGAGCGTCGCACTGGACGAGGAATACGGAGTGTCTCTGATGTGCCTGCGATTGGCCCGCGGGGCGTTCTCATGCACTGGCATAGCTTTTCCCGCACACGAACAATGTGGACCGGCGCGCCGCCTTTGTGTCGTGCCGTAATGACGTTTTTCTCCCCGTCTTTCCAGCTAAACATGCGTTTGAAAAAATGAAAGGGCTTACACGGAATTGTAACCATTCACCGCGCTCAGCTTCCTTTGTTAATAATATAATGCGACGCAGTAATGGGTCGAAGAGTGGAAACAGCTCGACGCATTGATTGACGCGCAAGAAGACAAAAAGTCCATCGCTGGCGCATAAATGCATTCATACGTCTCCTGCGCAAAATATAGCCCAAGGAGAGAGAGAGAGAGAACCGCAGCTGCGAGAGAGAAAAGAAGCGGCCATTTCGCGAGAGATTTCGCCGCGCGCGCGCGTCGCGAAAATCGAAGCAAAATTATTCGGAACGATGCGCAAACAAAGTGCGGTACGTGACCGTTCGACGGTATAGTAGCCGAGGCTCTCCAAGCCCGCGTAATCGAGGCGCGCGAATGCGAATTAATCGTCGAGGGGCAGCTGCTGCGCGTGTGAAAATTGCTCCGGCACGTCCATCCCGGCCGCCGCTTCAAATAGCCTTATTTAGCTGTTGTAGCACGTAGTCGAGCGAGCTATATAATTGTCGAGGCTGCGCGGACCGGTGGTGTTTTTCCTGTTTTTAGCGCAAACATTGGCAGCGCGCTCGCTCTCCTCTCGTTTGTATATTTGTCGGTATCGCCGCTTGCCGACCCGTGCCGCATCGCCGCCTCTTCCGAAGAATTTGTTTATGTTAATTTTTCGGACGCGCCGCCGCCGCGGGCGTAAATGTGTCGATCGGTCCGGTGATTTTAATGAGTTGCAATTAGGTCGACGCGAGCCCCACGGTGCACCTTCGCGGTGCTTTTCCTTGCGCCTCCTGCATTCTTTTCTGGAACGTGGTCGCGCGTCTATTTTAAGCAATCTTTTGTACCAAATTTTTTATATACACTGAAAACGAATCTTGTGTCGTTAAGCGTCTAGTAGGAGTATTTGAATTAGGAAACAATGTAATTTATTCGAAAAAGAATATTATTAATGAGATTTTTCAAACGTAAAGAGACTTCGCGATTTAACTATCGCGCAGTAAAACAAGAAATAAGTGAGAATTCAAACTTTTTACGATTCTCTATCAAATAGAAAGTGTTTTTCGATTAATTTAAATTTGATACTTTTTACGAATGCATCGGCTTCAAGATAATTGAAAAAAATGGATAACTTGAAACGAGTATTTATTATCCCAGTATAGTGGAATAGATTGAAAAATCAGATTTATGAAAACATTCTTCATTAAAATAACGTATAATCTTTTAAGTCGAAACTTTTATTAACTTAACTTCAGTTGCTTTTGCACAAAACTCACTCTCTGTGAAATGTTAAATAATTTCAAGTAAGAATCATTTTTATAGAATTTCACAAATGTATTTATTATTTAAAAACTATTTTAAGAACGAATTGTAAATATCGCTTTCGCAGTAGCTTGCTTTTGTGGTATAGAAGTGCATAAAATGATGCCGGACCATACGTACATGTCTCCACTTAAAATTAAACTTCTCTAACACTAGTACCTAGAAATAAAGAGGTGAAATTATCGGATTATGACAATATGTCTTCTTAAAACATAAATTAAAATAACTTTCTACAGTTAGTAATTGAATTTTTCAATGAACCGCGCCAGCGAACAAGCAATTCGGTAAAAAAAAACAACAGAAAATATCTGGACTATCGCATGCCGTATTTTTCCCTCTCACTCCCTGCACACGGTAATAAGCGTAAACCAGATCGTTGATAATCCCGCTATTTTTCCAGCAACAGCAACAACAGCAACAGCAGCAGCAAGCAGCAATAACCCCCACCGGCACTTTTGCTCACGCGGAAATTCGACAGCGTGTCCTTCATAATTTTCTCCGTGCCTACGAAGCAGCGCTTTTAGCGGCAAAAAGGCGTCAAAACGGCCACGACCACCACGAGCAAGCCGGCCTACTTTGCCCCGCTAATCTAACGATCCCCACCGGAAGCACGGAAAACCCGTCGCCCTACAATACATCTTAATTAGGTCCATAAATAATATCATTATCTCGCTACGAGTCTTGCGCGCTGCACACGCGAAAAAAAAAACGAGCAAAGTGTATACAGCGACAAAGTGCGGAGGCCAGCAGCGGCAGGGAAAATTCCTGTCTACGAAAAATGTTGACGAGGGCTCTCTCGAGTACATCCCGGCGGCGGCGTCTCGAATCCATCTCCTTTCGCTTCCTGACGCCGTTACTACACACGCGCGCGTTTGGGCTAAGAAAAAGTGCGCGCAAGAGGAGCGTTCGGGGGTAAAATTGATTGAAGCCGATATTCGAGTCGATTGATCTCCTCCCCCCCCACGTAACGCGCTACTATACGAGAGAAAATGTATTACAAAGCTAGTTTATGGCCACGAATCACGTTACGAATAAATAATTCCCGTGCACGCGCCATATACACGTATACGTGTACGTGTGACGAAATTCGTAAAATAACGAGTGCCTGTGAGTGCGTGTGTACAGAGCTAGAATGTTTCTCTATTAATTAGAGCTTGTGAATTTCGATATATTCGTTGGATAGGAGCAAAAAAGAAGGCAGAGAGGGAGAAAATCGAATGTTACCATTTTCCTCTCCAACTCCGCGAGCGCACTGTTCCATGCTCGGTATAAACTTTGGATCGAATCGAATGTTGAGAAAGGGGTGCATAATGTTAAAAGCGCGAAATAATGCTTTTGATGCGCGGTGGGGTGTTATACCGCTAATACCTGCGATTTATCGTTATTATTAGTTTACTAACATTGTCCGGAAACTAATATGTGCAAGAGCTACGCGCGGTGGTGAGAGAGCTAGCTGCTGCCATTGAAGCAGTATTAATTTTCGATATTTCCATATATACCGAAAAGTGGACTCTACCCTGTGCCTATATGTGATATATCTCTCTGTCATTGTACGCCCGAGCTTCATAAAAGATCTATTTCGCTCTTTTCCTTTTTTTCCTTTTTTTTTTTAATTTGGCTTATACTTTGAGAGTTGCGTCATTCGTGCGTGACTATTTTGAATTTCGAGGAAATGCGTGGAACAAAGGGGATTTTCTTTTTCTATTTTGTCCTTGTTCGAGTTTTTATATTTGATTATGTCGGCCTACTTGGAATTCCAAAGAAATTTTGTAATGTAGGTTATGCTGATCCAATTATTCAGGTTCTCTTCTTCCGAGAAAGAACCTTGAATTTTTTAGAGACACAGAAATTTAAAAAAATTATCCCTACGTACACAATGAATTCGAACAGTAAACCGTGCTGCATGATGTATCATATTACTCTTTGTTAGTTTAGCCAATTATTTCAAAACCAAAATTCAATTCTACGCCTACACTATTTTAAATAAAGAAGGATGGCCACGAGATTGGAATAAAAAGTAGAGTCTATAGGGGCAACGTACGAAACCTACTTCATTATTTAGAACTTCAATAGACTAAATTTAAAAAAAAAGATTGGTGTCCTTACTCGAATAGAAATTTAATTGAAAATCAGTGTCATTCTATACTCGTCTCTTTCAACTTCCATGTATTAAACACAGGGAATGAATAAACTCGGTCTTATTTTATTTTTCTTAAGGGGCTAGTCTAGTTTCTCGGGCGGAAAATGGAAGCGATTTTCCGGGACTCATACAAAAGAAATCATGCAGTCAAATATTTTAAAATTTTAAGGTTATATTTAGATACTATTGACAAGTTAATTCACAAAATTTCATGAAAAAATATCGGCTGTAAGCCGAGTTATACGCTCCGCCGTCAAGTCATCCAAAAATGAAGTAGTAAATCGGCTGCAGTTGTAGAGGTCCTCAGAATGCAAGTATCTAAAAAATTTTTGTTTGACGTTAAACTAGATGACTTTCCCCGTACCATGAACTAGGATCCTTTGAAAATATTGAAAATTATAAAAATGGCAGCGTTCTGAAAAAAAATTCAATTTTTCACAAAAAAAACTCTCGTTTTTTGCTCGGCAAATTTGTATTTTTTTTAAATATCAAAAAGATCCTAGTTCATGGTATATAAAAACATGTTACGAATATTCGTGCAAAATTTCAAATCGATTCGTTAGTTTTTCTTTGAGCTAGAGCAGCAGCCGTTTTTGAGAAAAACGCGTTTAAAGTTTTGACAATTGATCTTTCGGTTATAAAATTTAATTTTTCATATTTACAGTTTGGGAAATTGTTCTCCGAATAGTATACCATCGAAATAGGTAAAAAAAAAAAAATCGATTTTGGAAAGTGAGAAACTAGACTGGCCCCTTAATTAAATTTATTTTAAATGTCTTTTTATACTTTAAATGATAGTGCAAGTTTCTTACGTTGCCCTTAGAATTTGTACTCCTTTACACCTCCGAAGTCTACACCAGCTATAGAATGAAGCAAAAACTCACTCCTCTCCAAGCAAAGAATTCGAAAATGTCAGGCTGTTCTTTTCGCGTAGAAATCTCGGCGCGCGCACTTCGTTCGGTAATTAATTTTCTATATTAGCGGGACGAATAGTCGCACGCGCGCGCGCTCGCTCGAGTATGGCCGGGTAAAATTAATGGGCGAGAGAGCCGTCGGAAATTAGAACTGCCTCGCAACAACACTATACCGTCCCCCTCTCTCTCTCTCTCTCTCTCGAGATCATAACAAAGTCGGAGGGATGAGAGAGTGGCTAATGAGGCGAAACGCCGAGGCGGAGAGTGCATTTCAAGCGCGTACAGAACCCCTGTCTATATTCCTCTCTCTCCCCTGCCTGTTTACACACTTGACCTGCCGATTGTCAGTCGCGGTGGTCCCCCCCTTTTTTTATGCCGGATGTAAAATTTATGCCGCAGCAAGATTTTCTCCGCAGTGGTGCTGTGTGTGTGTGTATGTGTGAGTGTGCGCGAGCGGGAAAGTAGGTCCGCTTGTACGCGTCCTGGTACAATAGCCCCGGTCTGACATCGTTTTTTCTCTTCTTTTTTTAAATTTAATGTGTCATAAATTGTACTTCCCCGGGCGCGCGGATTAAAAGAGTGCGCTCGCTCCCCTTTAAATATTTCATCAGTTTATCTTTATCTGGCGAAACGGGCGGACTATTTAAAAATGTGAAACATACGAGGATGTAAAGAGGTCGAGCTCGAATGTGTGAAAACGTTTATACGTTCAAATATCAACATAGCTGTAAATGAAAATTCTTCAAATCTGCATTATCGAGTTGACGTAATAGGAGGATTCGCCTAACATACGCTTTCCCCCGAACGACAATAAATTTTCCAATTTAAAAAAACTGATATGAGCGCATATACTTCACACTGCACGCGACTAACGCTTCATCCTCGACGAACTTGCGCTGGCGCAATAAAAGTTCCGGACATGCGCGTCCGCGCGATAGAGAGAGATAAGACACAACGAAGTGAAATATTTGCGCCAAGTGCATCATGCGCACTTATGCATCCTAAACCGCAACTCCGCACTCTCACACACACACACACACACACCTTTAGCACGTAATACAAACTATCGCTCAAATTTGCACGTCTCTACGTCTCCCGCATGCACTCACTCACACACACATATATATGCTTACAAATATGTACGCGTAAGCACAGAGACCAAGACATGGGAAGTAAATAGTTACTCCCTTTGTAGGAGCCGTATGCGTGATATGTATAAATGCGCATTTTGGGAATGGGTAGGGATAAAGCAAACACGAGAGATTTAATTAGGTAGCTTGTTCTGTAACCTGTGAGAAGTTCTGGCGAAAGTGAGTTACGAGGCAAAAGATCTGCGGATTCGCCGCAGTGCACGGTAAAGGAGATTAGAAAATTGGGCTTGATTATTTGACTTTGTCGAGATGGCGATTACGCGAACGGATACACTATTGACTATATTCACTGTATTTCTTGGACTTGCAAAATATTGCTATTGAAGTCGATATCCTATTCTTATGCTAGACACCGTAACCTTACTCCTTTTATTTTTTATCGATTATAGATGAGAAAGTAAAGATAATAAGGACAGCGACATTCTTAGTTCTCAGAAAGGGAAAACAAATCAAACCGTGCTACGTACTTAAAACTGTGTTAGTGTCCAGGTTAAAAGTCCCATGACCTAATTTGAACCGTGCGAGTGTCACATTTTGAGATTACGGTGCAGCATTAAATTAATTTTAGTTTACAATCTCGTGTAACAGGTAACATTCTCGAAAAATGTTTGATTTTATAAATGTACACCACTGGCTTTAGGCGCATATAATATTCCCTACGAGCGACGTTTAATTATCAAAATAATGTCTAATTATATTTGAGTGGAATTTGTTGCTCGCGTGATTGACGTCGGATATTTTCGATAGGTTGTACAGCATATATTTTGATTGACGCGAATAAGCGAAATTAATTTTCGATAGGAGTGCGCCAAGAATACCTGAACATGTAAATAATAGAATTTACTAAATGTATATTTTATTTTGTTTTCTTTAAGTAGAAGATGTAAAGTGGCCACGAATCGTCGAGATATTCTGAGTACAATAAAATATAACAGTATACTGAAGTTTGCTTAAATTATTGAAACTTTTCTACTTTGCTCGCGTCAGGAGACGAGAATTTCTAATGCACAGAGTACACCAAATAATTTTGCATATTATGAATACTTAACGAACCTGATATTTTATTCACTTATCAGAGTATAGCAGAGAGCTCGAAAATACCAAGAATATCCGGGAAAAAGTTAACGCGAAACAAATGGGTTTCATCCCCAGTTCGCCGACTGTCGTTACTTCCATCCATAAACGTCAACTAGTCTCTTAAATATATATCGCCTGAACTTTCACAACTACCAGGATCCATTCAATCATTCAAACGATACAACTGCGAGTCCGACAGTAGCTTTATTATTCACTCGTACAGTTTTCATTTCCGTGCACCACCAACCACCGCCAACATCTACTTAATTTTCCAGCCAGCTCGCTCCCATTATATTGATCATGATTTTCTTTCCGGGAAAAGTGATTTCGTTCGCTCTCGCGGATGTTTGTAGCAAGACTTTACCTCGTCTCTTTTCCTTCCTACAGCCCCCTTCAATTTGCCGAGTTATACTAGCCGCTGGCAAACACACAGCAGCCTCGCGTCCTCTCCAGTTGAACCCAATATTCGCGAGTTCGTTCCGCTTTTCTCTCTCCTACGCAAGCTCGAGAGCCGAGCTAATTTAAATATACTGATGGACGTGGATTATTTTCTTGTGGATCTCTTCTTCCTTCTTTTATTGTTCGCAATCTTTTTCTCGAGCCTTGTGAACGCTTGTATACTCTCTCACTCTTTTCCCCCGTCTGTTTCAATTGTTTTTCTTCCAGGTCTAACTTCCCTGATGCCGTTCTATTTTAATATCGCCCCTTTTTCTCCACATCCCGCAGACTCCGCGTCAAATCGGACACCAGCACCGCTGAATGGTAATCTTTCCGAGGCTTCTTCGGGAAATGATATTCGTTAGAAATGCTCGAGATTAAATAATCAAGAGCGGAAAAGGGATTCGTTTGCGAGCTGCTTATCACTTTGTTTTCGTTATTGATTACTTTTTCTTAGAGTCTATGCACTTATTTTAAAGACAATTAAAACTGTCCAACTATACATCGTTCACCAGATGCAAAAGACATACGTTACGATTTATAAGCAGCAGCTAAGACAAGGTATTTTTGAATACTGCATATAAGATTTTCGCTGCGTCTACAATTCAAACTCTGACAGGTGAAACGTATGCAGTGCATGACGAGAAAATGAAGTAAAGCAGCAACAGAACGACCCAAAAATTAGCGTCAGTTATATATACTGCCAGATCATCCAAAATACGATGTCAACTCGATCGCATTAAATCAATTTTTTAATCGCAACATCCCCGGATATACACTTAAAACTCTGCTTCCCATCTCTCTCATCTCTCTCTCTCTCTCTCTCTCTTTCTCTCGCCAATTCCCAAGTGACTTTTTTTTGCCCGCCACTATCACCTTCCTTTCTCTCGATATAGCAAAAGAGAGCGATGCCGGGGACGTTCGTTTCGCGTCTCTTTTGCGAACTCGGTGTTATTTTCGCGTACAGCGCGTAGCCGGCGAGCGGTAAATTGATTATCGATTTCGAATAAATTCCGGGGGACACGCTCGGTTTCGCTGATCTCAAAGGGCCGAAATTCTTTCTCCCTCCCCCTCTCTCTCTCTCTCTCTCTTTCGCGCGTGTGGGAGCAAGCGCTGATTTCGTCTGTTGGGCCAATGGAACATGCCCCTCCAATTAAAGTCTGGTCCTCTTGTATACCCTTCCCCGTGCTATCGGTCGAAAGATGCTTTTCGATCGAGGAAAAATTCGAGATATGTCGCAAGACTGGATTATATCAATATCTTTATCTCGTTGATTTTGAGGTAAAGTCTTTATTCGGGTGGCTTTTATGAAGAATTTCACAGACTTGGAATTGATTAATTTTGAATATTCGTTTCAAAAGCAATTAATTTGAGTGGGTATCGAACGTTAAATTTATTATCAGGCCTCGTCCCAAATAACAAATCACCTTATTTAGTTTCCATGCCCAACGCGCGAAATCCCGCCTTTAATTAAAATAGTGAAAAAACAACATGACTGGAAAAAAAAAATAAGCGTAGAAATATCTGATAAACAGGATTGTGATTAACGAGGGGACATATTTCATCGAGACCTGCGCAGCCGCTGCCTTATTTATCAAAACGCCACTCGCGTAATGCAAAAAGTATGTATATTTTCTCAGTCGCTCTCTCACTCGGTAGGAAACGAGTTAAATGCGATCAGTCGTCGAGCAAAATGACAAGGCTCCGCCGCTTGAAGACTGCGTAAGAAAATCTCAGCGAATACGACACAGAAAGAGAGAGAGAAAGTACACAACAACTTGGCTCTTTCCGTCGCAGAGGACGCGACTCGATAATATTCACGAATGAGAAGCGAGCGTAACGAAAAAAAAAAGAAAAATCACTAGCAGACCTTCAGCGGCCTTCCTTTTCCTGGAAGCATTTCAGACCTCACTTCCGGTCTGCGCCGTGGAGATCCGAGGCGCTAATTTAATGTAACGAAGTCACTTTCTATTGCGTCAAATTCAAGGAAAACGCGCGACTTTCTGGGTTTTTCCTTTGCGCGTACGCGAGCGATACTATTCGATTCGCAGCTTTCGATATTACATCATTTACTTTTTCTCGACTGTACTCGTTCATAATACTATTATACGCAATCTTAGTTATGTCACATTTACTTTCGTTCAATTCGAATAATAGTTTAATTGTAATTAGAAAATAGTTGGATTATGGGGTCAAATTCTGAGTTTTTCATTTTAGTTGCTGTGTGTGTGTGTCTCTCTGAACGATTAGTACGTGAGAAACTAGTTATCAGCTGAGAAATAAACCAATTCGCGTTTCTTCTTACGTATTTAGTTTGACTTTGGGCTTTTTTCCCACGCAAATTTATTTGAACCCGTTGAATAAAATACTCAAATGCAATTTAGGTCAGAGATTTATTATTTATACAATTTGTTCCTTGCGACAACAAAACTCCATTGGCCGCCACAATTATTGCCCGAGATATTAAACCGTTAAAGTAACTTTGAAGTAACAAAAATTTCATAGACTTTATTAGTATAAGCTGACTTTAATAGTGCATCAAAGCTTTTACAGTCGTATAAATCATTCCCAAAGCTCCGGAAAGAAGGTATCGACTTTTTGAAAAAATATTTTTCCGTCAATATGTGCTCGAGTGACCACCCATAACCGTAACTAACCAATAAGTGCATCCCATGTCGACTCGAGCAATCGGCCAGAAAAAGCAAAGCTAGCAACAGCCATGACCAAACACTCCTTTATAAAAATCGTCAATAGTTACGAGAGATCGACCATCGTGCAAACCCCGTAGTCATAGTGAAAGCTTGAGAATTTAATACTTTCGTTATTTAAAAAAAACGTCAAGATTGAATCCGAGCCTTAACAAATAAAAAAAACGGGTAGAAAGATACGATGAGTTCCATGTCCCGAGAGAGAAGCGAGAGGCATTTCTTTGGCGCGCTGCAACGACGTCTTTCATGAGAGAGAGAAAAAGCAGTGCGCGCGGCAGAGCTGGCGCGCGAAAGTACGCGGAACGACAAATCGCACGGGTCACTTGCTCCTCTCTCGAATCTCTCTTTCTCCTAAGTGCTATTTTTCAGAATTCTAGACTTCTGATATCTGCCGCTTCCGTATCGATTTTCCAGTATGTATCGCCGACACAATGAGCGATATTTTTCAGTCGCGGGGGTAATTTATGCAATGCAGCATATATGTACCTCTCCGAAGCACAATTATTAATATAAAATTACATTGATAAAATAAACGTTATTCAAATTGTCGATCCAAGATTATCTTTGTGACAGAGGATTGGATTCTTGCATTATCGATATTATAACTTTTAACAATACCGTATCAATGGTACTTAACTATTTCATTCATTTTAAGGAAGATGGAAAAGCAAATCAGGTATATATGATAGACTGCGGTAATCCGACGTTCTCTTAAATATTAATTAGCATTTAAAACTAACATTATAATTGGATGCGATTAAGAATATCGAATGGTGATGATAAGTTATTTCTTAGAAGTCAATTAAAATAGAACTTTATACATTTCCAAGCAGCTAATTCTACTCGATAATCACATTTAAAACTACACGATCCTCGCTGCAAGTACACTAAACCCTCTTTAGAACATCTCCACACAGCCCCTTAATAAACTACGACTGTAACATAATAGTAGAGCAACGCATTAAAAATTAAAGTGCAACGAAGAGAAAGAAAGAAGAATCACCACGGAAAGATAATCGCGGCCCGGCGGAAAATCCAGCCTACAATAATAATTAACAGGCAGCACAAGAGACGCGCTTTACACTCTCTCTCTCTCTCCCTCTCTCTCTCATCCCTATGTACTTGCATGCACGTATATACATCGCGAATTTATCCGTAATCGGATTCGACTTGAAACTCGTGCACTCGCTCAAAGAGGGACTGAGAGAGAGAGGGAGAGAGCGAGTCTACATCGTACTTAGGCCGGGCGCAAGCGTCGAGGTGCAAGGCGGCTTGTAATCTTGCGCTGCGGGGGAAACGATTTATAGAGATTAGTACGCGCTATAGGCACTTCCGCGCGAGTTTCGACGTTAGATCCGACGAACGCGCGCGTCTTCCCCGCCTATACACACGTGCACTTATGCGGAGCTAGACGAATGAGAAAAGTCGGAAGTTCCGGTAATTTGCCGCTGTAATGAAGAAAGTAGATATCTGTGTTTTCTATGGGCGGAGGGGTGAGAACGAGCGATATTGTAAGGCTATTTTATTGGAGCGAGAAGGGAGAAGGAGTGTTTACTCGCCTCGTACTGGTTGGTCGCGTTGATGAGAATGTTACCTGTAAAATGGTCTTGTCTTATAGTAATCGATCTTCTACTTTGTATCAAAAAATGCATGCCTACTAAAAAGCAGCTGATATTAATTGCAATAATTAGATTGGCTCATAAATATAGAATATCTTTAAAGTATTAAATTTTTTCGGGGAAAATTATATCTTACTATATAATTTTAAATTCATTAGGATGAATTTTCTTTTAATAATGGGCATTAAATTACACAGAAATCAAAGTATCAATTTACTAACTACATATGATAGAAAAAAACCCTACTCGAACCGTTCTTATAAATCTTAAAAGTTCGATCTAAATTTTCCTCATATTCATCTTACCATATAAAATAAAAATACATTATTTTAACAACCAGTCATTACCATAATTAACAAGTAATTAATGTGAACTTTAGCATCCCTTTCAATCTTAATTGACGGCTTTCGCAAAATTTCACGACGTCAAGTCAAGTCAGGAGAGAGACTCAAAAACGCCCCGCTGGCTTTGTTTTCTTATAATTTTCTAGCTTTATGATAAACATTGTCGCGCGAATTCCTCTTGCTCATCCTCCTTCTTTAATGAAGCTTAATTACAGAGAGGGGGATTAGAAGTTACGCAGGAGCTAACGCGAGAATCAGGCGGAAAAGTTAAGGGGGAAAAAAGGTAAGGATAAAAAACGAAAGGGTTAAGCGTAACTTTCATTTTTTTGAAGGAGCCCGAATTATACACCAAGTTTAAACATTCTCGCATGTACCCCGGAATGGAAGGTTGAAAACTTTTCTTTTTACAGTAATAAGGTCATTCCAGATAATGACTCTTAATTTACCTTTACTTTATTAAATTTTCATTGCTACAATCAATAAATAGTAATAAACAGTAGAACATTCTAAATATTAACTATTGTAAATGACACATACTTTCTATTTACTATATTTTAAAAAAGCAATTCTAAAATTGTAGTGCTGTAGATCTGAATAATGCCATAAAAATTAACGAGTTAAAATTAAAATATCCCTTTACCATGTAGATTAAAAAAGATACTGTTACTTCACCTTTTAAAAATATACTCTCTATGTAGACTGAGAAAAAGGGAATTTTATATTTTTCATTTCAAAAAATTACGCTGTACATTTTCAAGGTGCTTCTTTAAAAACGGAAATTATTATGTCAATAGTCTACTACAGTTTTAAAAAGCAATTATTTTAAGATAAATAATTCAAATAATAATCAGCATTATATACATTTTTATTTCTCTTTACGAGCTATTCCTTTATCCTTGACTAAATTGTTGAAACTCCGTCCAAGTCGCGTACAAAGTATCGATGATTCAAATGCATCAAAGCCCATTTGACCACTTTAACGTGAAAATACAGAATTATAATATGACGATTCTCAGGTCGTTTTCCACGGCGAAATCTCACGATAATGACAGCAGGAGAGAGAGCGACGGATTCTCGATCCTGAAACGCAAGAGGGGAGGACAGTATTAGCATAACCCGAGAGAGTCATAAATGCCCGTGGAGCTTGGCAAGTTGGACATAAAACAGGAGATGAACCGAAGAAATATGAGAAAGAGGAACCGGACGAATGTATAGGGCAGACGGAAAATGGTGAAAATGGGGAAAGGTCAGGGGAGAAGAGGGAAGACAATGGGCTGCAAAATTCGTGGAAGTCGTGGAGATAAAAAGAGTAAACTTGTATCCCTCGGTTGATATCTTGGTCAATGTCCCTTGTATGAGCCTCTACATTTTTGTGGCTAATGTTTTATCAAGATATGTAAGCCCTAGGCTTTTGTTTTTTTTTACGGAAGTTGTAGTTATACCTTACTAAAATAAAATTCTAGGATATTGATTATCAGTATATATTTACATGTTTAAGAGTATTATTCTATGACGAAAAGAATCCTCAATAGTTGATATTCGCTGAATAATGAAAAATTTCAAAATGGATACTTTTATTGTTAATGTCAAAATAGCCACTGAATTGTGTAATATAGTTTTCAGGATGCTGCTTTTAAATCTGGAGGTAGATATTTAATATTTCAAAATCAAAAAGTCAGTTAAACTCTGTTACCGACTTATACTTTCATTAATTAAATATTGTTAACAACTTTCTTTCTTCCACATAAATATTGTACGCTAGATACACAAATTGAAGTATTTTTCCTTCTGTGAATGTTATATATACGAAAATGTCACCCACCCTCAAAGCACTATTCAAAAACACTATTCAAAAATAGGGTGGGTCAAATACTCGGGTGATATCTCATCAGATTTCTTTCAGCCGAGTTGTTCGAAACGGTCGTAGTTCACATTGACTGCTACATATTGAAGAATTACGCACAGCCCAAAACTATTAATCGCTAAAATTTCCAACCAAATATCAGGAGACTGTCGCATCGACAGTTAGACAGGCGTCCACTAAAACCCGGTTAGTTATAACCCATAAACCGAGCAACAATGTCTGCACTTCCCCCCACGCGAAAGAACCTTTGTGAAGCGAATCTGTACATCTGTCTCTTAAAAAAAGACACACGATTTGGTGGAAACAACAAAAAAAAAAAAGGAAAAAAGAGTCAAAAAATTTTCGTACGGCTGGGGCGCACCACCGGATGCGAACGATCAGGACGCGCGCGTCGGCATTTTCAGCTCGGCAGAAATCAAAGCAGCTGACAATGAGCGCAAAAATATGTCCCTCCATAAATTTTGCCCCGTCGTCCTTTTCAACGTGCTTCCACCCGCACGGGGGCTGAAAACGAAAAAAAGAAAAAAATTGGCGCCCAACTACGCGTCCCTCGTGTCGAGTTTGTAATATTCGTTTAATTATTTTTCATCGCCTGTCGGTACACCCCCTACCCTACCTCCCCTCCCCCGCGGCTTTAATACACGCGGCCTGTTACCTTGTCACTCGCATTTATTATATAACTCACCATCCGATACTTCGCGTGTCCTTCTCGTTTCGATTCTGGGGGGTATTTAAGCGCTTGTTAACCTGTGCACGCACTGTCGCGCTTCACCCGTACCGGATATATCACGTAGCCGCTATTACATATCGCATTTCGAATACCTCGGAATATCCTATTGTTCTTCACCGCTCATTACGTCATTAAAAGGATTTTAATGTGGGTCGTACGGTGACTAGTTAGTTCAGCACGAGCTTTCGCTATAATAACTGGGAGATCGAATGACAAATGTTTTCATTTAAAACAGATGTAGACTTTTTAAGTTGATTCTTGTATTTTTACAAACCAGATATCTATAAAATTTAGTGCTATCTTAGGGGGATAAAGTAGAAATTTACAAGTAGAAAAATGGTGAGTTTTTATTACTTACAGTTGTTGTGTCATCATATTAACAGACAATATTACTATAGGTATTTCTGTTTCAAAAGATTTAATAAACTATGTGTAGTGTACCCAAAATTCGGATATGACGAACGTCACATTTGTTTATCTCGCTATTCATTTCACAAAACCAGGTCAGTTTTTTTTCAGTAGTCTAGAATGTTTTATTTCTTTCAAATGCAGAATAGTTTGTCATATAAGCATCATTGCACTTGGAGTTAGATGCTTTCTAAACATTTATTCATTTAAAGCGGAACATAGCGAAAAACCAATCGTGGATTAATAAATGAATCTTTCATGAAGGATGTCAAGTTTATTATATTGCTGACGTTTTATTAAACGTTATTGAACACGGCTATGGAATTTCAATAAGAAACGGACATTGAAATGTCTATGACGTCTATCATAGTATAGACAAAAAAAATTGTACATATATATATTATTTCTTGAATTTTCTACTAAAATTGAAAAAAAATGAATTTTTTAAACAAATAGACCATTTGTTTAGTATTTTATTATATTAAAATTCATAAATATATAAATATATTATAGATGTTTGAAGCAAAAATAAACAAACTTTATATGTACAAAAATTTAAAAGTGTATAATTTGTTGCTTTTCCTTAAATAATGAACAAGCATCTTGATACAGTGCACGCCAGAGATAAGTCAATCAATGCAGACAAAGCTCGAGATTAATAATCCAATCTCCTGCTTTCATAAAAAGGTGCGCCTCCGCACAGCTAAAAACATTCCGCTCCAAAGTCTCGGAGATCGGCTGTTGGAAAAAGTTCGTAGTCAATAATTGATAACGCACGGATTCGCAAAATCCGTTCCGACATTGTTATGCATCGCGCCGATTTCACGATGAATCTCGCTGGGAAGAGAAATCCTCCCCTTCGAGGATTTTCATCCATACATATATAGGCCTTGTAAAAATAAGAATTAGATTATCGAGTGGAAGAGGAGAAAGTATAGGGCGGCGGAAAAAAGAGGATCCTACCGCTGCGCAGGTATTCGCAAAGTCGATAAAGGCGTGTTGCAGTTTTGAGGAAAAGTTTGTTCGGGGAAAGGATTCCCGCGCGACGTCTCGTTCCCGCGAATGGAGGTCAGCCTTTTTATTTGGCTCCCTCCTACTTCGACTTGCCTGTTTTCTCATCCAGACCCCATTGTTCGATTCCCGGGAACATTCGGGAGAGATTTCGCCGAGAGGAACAATACTTACCCTCCCGTTGCGCGTGACGTTTAATTTCATTCGATTATGCGCATCTTCCCCCGACAATCATTTTTATTGTTCGGACTGATTTGTTCTTTTTCACTTCCCTTTCTTTTCGGCACTTTTCACAAGACTCGATCGTTGGCAATTGACGTAATTCTATTGGTCTACCTTTTTTCATTTCGGTAAACGCAGTTTCGTATAAAGCAATTATCGATTAATTTTGAATGAGATATTTCGCATTGCGTGCATTTGCTTTTATACACTGATGGTTTTTACCGTCATACTCTCTTGTATTATTCTTATCAATATTCTATTTGCGTTTGTAAAAAGAATTACAATAGCGGAAAAATTTTCGCGAACGAGAGATGTTTTATATACATATATACTATTGCGAAAGTTTATTACTTGCCGATAATAAAAGCATTTTGAAGTTGTAAATATTTTCACTACATTGGAATAATGGTTGAATATTTTATTTTAAACAAAAACAACTTTTATTTGTGTATAAAAATATATTTTATCAAAAGATGTATAAAGAGTACTCTCGATGCGAAACATCCCAAGCAGAAAGAATTATTAGCAAGAAAATGTATTATTATTGCTTACCTCGTATTTCTCTTGGATGTGAGGTCCGGCTTGTGCAATGTAAAGTATACTGGCCGTGTCGAAGACGAGCTCCTGCGGTATTCTGGTGACCTTTTGCCGCGCCATTTCGTGGCAATTCAAGTAGAGGATGACTTCTGTGGCGGTGACGCGTATGAAAATCTTGGACCAACGCTTGGTGAGCTTCGGTACCGTGAACTTGGCAATTTCATCGGAAAGCGAGTGCAGGTCCGAGTTGGTGTACACCAGCGATATATTTTGATTAGAAGATGGTCCATCCTGCGCGTTTTGCATTTAAAAATAGGCGAGTTTTATATAACATTAAAATGGGTTTCAGAAGAAAAATTGACAAGATGGAATATTTTCACACACATGCAGTTTCTAAAACCGAAAGGTTTGAAATCACTGTAAACGACACTAAAAATCTCCAGTGGAAGATAGATTTTTATTTTTAATTTATTTTTTGACGTTTAATCTTTTTCGATGAATGTTCAGTTACGGGGGGAAAATTGCCAAATCTAATCGAAGCGATCGATTTTTTCGTGGAAATCAAATATGCTTGTATGCATAAAATATAGAAAATTTAATCAAATAAGATTTTATGTAAGTAATGATGATCGGCAACAAGAATTACAACACATTTTAAATTATTTGGAAAATTAATAGATTGTACCAACTAAGTGATATGTTAAAATAAACAATTTCGTTATGCATAAATATTAAACTGATCATTTTCATATTTTAATACTTACTCGAAAATAAAATTATATAGGTAATAAAATAAATCACGCGTAACTTGCAAAGTAAGAAGCTATATCGTACCTAAAATGAGGCTGTTAAATAAATCAAGATATCCACATTTGGAGAGTTTAAGCGCTTTTTACAGTACCGCGAATCCGAACAAATGAAGATCTCGGTTATATACTATTGCATATCCGATTACTATATGTATACCTGTTCTTATTTCTATTACTTCAGTTTTATTTATATTTTAAGAGGATTTAAATACTGCGAAAAACCACGGTTTGTGAATCATCAAATAAATACATTAATTGAAATAATACCGTTAAAAGTGACATAAGAATATTGCGTTTTCCATTTCATTAAAATACATTACACGAGCTTTACTTAAGTTTTCAGTAGACACTAGCAGTGATCTTCATTCGACATATATGCACAAAAGCTTAAATTCGATATGTACCAATAGTATCGATAAATCGAAAGAGTATTGGAAGACGATAAAAAGAAAAATTCAAACGTTACGAAGTCGAAAAGCTATATACGGCAAAGACGCTTGTCATCGAAATCCCAGCAATCGTGTTAACTTAAGAAAACCCAACTTAAGGTAGTCGTGTCATAAAGATATTGCACAAAAGTTTATCACGCTTGAATTTCAGTAAAACCGATAACTGATGCGGTTAAGAACGTAGAAGTATCGCATATGTGTGACCGTGGACATAAAAGACTTGCTTTTCAACTTCAGCTTACAGTATTGGATTTGAAAAATGTTTTTAATCATTATTAAAAATCACATAATACATCCATTTCTCTATTGTTACACGTACACGATCGGTATCGCGATACTGAATTGTCAAAAGCGCACGTATCATAATTCAAGCGCCAAATATTTACGTTTATAAAAATACTAAAGTGATGCTAACAAACCAAAATTACATTCAGATTGAATTTAAAAAAAGAAAACTGGGATTCGGTAAAGGCGAAAACCCAAAGCAAGCACAAAAGTGACCATAACCATGACCATCCATCGAACTAAAGCCTCTTGCATACCCGAGCCACGTAAACTTGGTGTTCCCGAAAAATCGTTCATTCGGTGTATCTGCCATCTCCGGAAATTTCTTAACGGGCGTCGTGAGAAGAGAAAGAAAAAGGATAGAAGACTCACGGAGATGCGAATGCCAAGTTGAACGACGGTGTCGAAGGGATTGAGGACAGCGAACAGATAGCTGTTATTAACCGACAGCTGCTTGAAGACGGCAACGAGGGTGAACTCGGCAGGAAGCTTCTCGGGCAGGTACATCCGGTAGGGCTGCTTGATCTCGGCACCGGGACGGAAGCCGAACGATGGGAAGCCGTCGAAGCCGTCGGTAATGTAGAGGGTCTTGTCGTCGATCAGCGAGACCGCCGCTTCCATCAGGTCATAGTTCAGGGCTGCGAACAGAAGAACGGACGGAAGTCCAACGTTTTACACAAGTTTCGGTTTAAACACACGAATTCACGAATTAATCGTAAATCTTAGCTAGATAAACGTTATTTTTTTATTGGCATTATATTTATCTGAATTGGACGATAATATGGAATAAAATGCATAGAGTATATTGGTTTTTCTGTAAGATTGTAACTGGTGATTAAAACTACTTGACAAGAGTCTAAAGCTACGTCAATTTCAATAAACAACGAAAAATAGATTACGGGACGCCAAGTATCACAATATAAACGCATACTATCATCAAACATCCCTTCTCCTCATTCTCATGCTAATGTATACTAATGGCGTTACGATTTCTCATTAATCTTCATATATCGTTTAAGGATCTGTTGCAGGCAACAGTTTACATGCCACCAAACTCCAACTACAGGTTGGTACGTAAGCGGACACACTTAAAAAGTTTCTTATGCATGGCAAATAATATATCTTATTCTTATTTTTCAAAATGTTTCTTTTATAATATCGAGTCTTATAAATGTAAAGATGGTAGAATAAAAGACAAGGAAGGTCTTAATTGTATATTCTATAATAGAGCTTACGCAATATCGCTAAGTTGAATTTGAATGAAATTCGCATTAACTTACTCGCTGAATTTATATACTTGAATAAATACAGATAGCACAGTTCTTGGAAATTATAACAAAGACATTATTATGAGTACATAAATAACTCTTTTCGAGCTTATTCTTACATAAATTATTGGATTTAGTATTAAATCTATTAATTGTTTGTAAAAGCTTATTTCGCATTTCAAGTTTAATTATATTATATTATAACGACAAACTGTAAAACAACTAGCTACGAAATTACGCACGACGCCGAGGAGGTGCATTTACGCCAATTGCATCAATAGAAATTTTAAAAAGGAAGTTTGCTTCTTATTCTTAGCTCTTAGGTGTACTGACATTTACAATAGAATCTACATCAGCTTTCATTAACAAAGAATGATAAATATCGGTATAGTTCTTATGCAATCATTTTTATGCATAATTCTTTTCTAGCACTTCTAAAGTTTATATTAGTATCTGAAAAAAAAACAACAAAAAAATACTAATAACAATGATAAACAGAACTGATTCGATGAAGAAAAAGTGCATAACGTCAACACAGACCCAGAAAAGCCATTGGCCAGGTAGCCGCTGCACAAACACGTCGAAAACCCACAAAGTCGCGTTTGTCTACGTATCGATCATTCTTACCGGGAGGAGGGAGGAAGAGGGTTTTGGCTGGCATAATATACTGGTTCTCGGCTCGTCGCGGTCGTGCGTCATAAATCGATGTGCGGGATAGCAAACCTCTTCTCTCTAGCTACCGCACTATACACGAGCGAGAGCGAGAGAGAGAGAGAGAACACGAGCGCTAAAAGCCGCTACACCACCAAGAGCAGCTTCATAATCGATATTTATTGCCGAAAAATGCTCTCTCGTACTCCCGTGTATGCGTGCATGAGCAGCAGCAGCCACAGCGCAAATCGCATTAAAACGGAGGCCCACCGCTCTTTTTTTTTCCTATAGCCTGGCAAAAAACACGCGTGGCTGTCGCGTGTTGCACATAAGCCTGTAGATGTGTGTCTGTGTATGCAGGCGGTATTTTTCAAAGGCTTTTGAGCATTAGCTACTTGTGCGCGTGTGTATGTGTGTGTGTGTGTAAAGATATATATATGTATATTATACGCGGGTATGCGAGATATTCGAAGTATCGGTATGCTCGGGCTACGTTACTTGACGAAAAATGCAACTCGCGCCGACATGGATATACCTGTAGATACTAGCGCAGCCTTTTTTTTATCGTACAACACGCACTAGTCTTTTTTGGCAGCGAGGTGGAGGGAGGCTTGAAAATTGATCGGTAAATATTTCTGATATTTATTGTTGGATTTTCGAACGGTGACGAGTGATGCGATGGGGTTTAAGGGATTCGAACGGTGTCCAGATTTATGTCCGATCAAGAGTTGCTGATTTTAAAAGTGGCTCACGGAGAGCAAGATTTAAGAATGACTACCGTTGAATTACGGTTAATAGTAGAACAACGTGTATTCACAGATTAATTTATTAATACATTTCATAAGTATCTTATTCAGTTTCAAATGTTACCGTGAAGTTCTTGTAAATTTTAAAATCATATATTTTTTCTACCAATTAAATATTCATGATTCTCCTTTAATCTTATTAAATAGAACAATTTAATTGTGAATCCTAACCGCCAATTTTAATGACATGGAATAGTTTGATCATTTTCCCTTTAACTTCACGGTATGCTAGAATGGTAGTTCGTCTCACGATTATCATACTTCAGGGTACTTTTTATACTGAATTTATCGCTCCGTGTTACTACAAGGATTTGTTACTTTAGTTCTTATGCTTTACATTACAATGAATATTTAGCAAGGTTATTACTAGATCATTAATAAGAATTGATCAAATTTTGAACGCCATTTCCTTAAAACACCGTTACTCGCGAATCAAATTAATTATCGGACACAGTAACAAGTGTAATCGAATCAAAATCTTCCATTTGGCGCAGAGGCCTCGCGCAAATAATCAATCGTCATTAGCGGAGTCGCGTTGCTGAGGCATTCAAACGCAAATTTCAGCGCAGGCGCTCGCCCCCCTCCTCCCCACCCGCAAACGAAAGACTTGGCGGCGAACTATTAAAATGTCATTTTCCGCCGATAAAGCCAATATGTGCGTTGTGCGCGGTGCACAACAGGTTTAGCGGGGCGCTGCTTTGGTCTATGCGTGCATGCACCGTCCGATTCACTCTCGCCTCACACTGACAAGTAAACGAATTGTTGACTTAACAATGAGGCGGCCACACGTTCATTTGTCATTACATCGACGAGAGAGAGAGTGAGAGAGAGAGAGGAAGAGGGATTTCAATGAACCTGTGAGCAGCGCGAGGCTATTCGTAATTTCGATGTAGATGAACTGGAGCGTGTTGCTAACCTCAAATATGATGAATTAGTGCTCTTTTTTAAGGGACAGGGTTAAGGGCTGATAATGCCTTTGATTAGGATACGAATTGGACTATATCACGATGGATGGCTTGTGCTGCTCTACTTTATTTTGAGTTAGTTAATTAGAGCAGATTTATTAATTTCTCGACTCTATTTGTTCGTTTCTAACAAATTTAATAATGTTCAAGCTTTGATCGTTTTCAATATTGTTGGGTTACTTTGTAAATAATTATAGTTTACTGATCTGATACTAACAAAGGCATAACTTCATAACAAAGTTTTTTAATTAATTGTCGAGGGAAAACCGTTTCAATATTGAAAATAAAGAGTATTGGCTCTACTAATCCTTAAAGAAAGTCCCCGGCGAAATAGAGAAAGAATATAATGAAGACTTTACAGGAAAAGTATAAAACCTACATCGTCAATTAGAGCATAAAAATATTAAATTTAAAAAAAAACTCATACATGATTGTAATATGAATAGCAGCCAGTGCCGGGATTCTCCTTTGATATTAGTTATTTAATTTCTTTTCATTATTCAACGAGGTTCAAATGCTATGCTTCCCTCAGTAGACATATTGAACGCTTAAGTAGATACTCCCGGGTATTGCAATTTATATTTTTTTTTAACTTTCCCGTTCGATAATTATTTTGCGCTCTTAACAATGATGGAAGTTCACTAAGCTTACCATTTTTACTAAAAAAATGTTTTTACGAATTTCACTAATTTCAAATTATTTCGTGAACCCAACGATAACAAGCATCGATGCTGATCCGAGAGACCGTCGCCGAGTCGATAAAAAAAAAGCAGCGGCAAATCCCAACGCCAGTTTATTAAAGCAAAGCACGTTTTAATTGCCTCGCGGTGTCAGGCGTGGGTGCTTAGTTCGTAGCGCGTTGAACGGATGGCGCCAGTTGTGGCTCCCGGGCGATGTAGTTCCTGGCTTGTGCTGCTCGTTACAGTCACTGCCTACTTTACAACCAGACGCACTCATCGCCTACTGCTATACACAGTCCGCGAGCGATGCACGCGCACCTCGCCTCTGTTTATCTCGCAGTCGGGTAATACCGCGCGATCGTGATGCCATGACTTTGTTGATAAAGCAAACGTTTTCATTGTTTGATGGGACGAAGGTCGGTTTTTAGGAAGTTTTTTCGTTGAGATACGCTGTTAATTGAATTATCTGTGCATCTAGTGAGGGAATATGTCTTATTAGTGAAATATTATAAGATTTTTAATGAATAAATAATTATTTTATACTGACAAAAACTTTATTATTATTAAAGCATTCACGAAAGTTGTATCAAGAAAAGCATTATTTTTTAATTAATGAATAATTTAATATCAAGAATTGCAGACTTTTCAAAACCAATTAATCAATAACTTTAGAATATACTGCTTTATTAAAATACCGAATGAATTAATACATATGCTAATAGGTCACGTTATCATAATCAATATATAACTTCAGTATATTTATCGCTAAATACAGTGCAATTATTTAGCGACGAAATTTAATTTTTATAACTAAAGTCTGAAGAGGAACGTATACAAATTTCAATTTTTGTTGTACCTTGACGATCGATAAAACCACTTCATAATTATATTCGGTATATTTATTTATTTATTTAACGGCAAGTAACCCTTCATAGTACAAGTAATTCTTAAAATTAAGTAAATATTGTGGCTAATTGAACCGAAATCCGTTAATCCATCGAAACATTTACTAAACGTAACTACAATTATAACCTATAAACAGAAAACAATAACGACTTTGTTTTTATCTCATTCTGAAAATACCAAATTAACTTATAGGTCAACATTACATAAATCCATATTCTGCAAACCCTGAAATGATTGTTTAATTTTGCAGTATGTTCATTCATATTTTCCAAATAATTAATTTACCTTACTTCAATACAGAATACAGCATACCAAAATTTTATTTCTGATTTTTAATTAACATTAATATTAATGATTTACAGTCTAATAACAAAGATAAATCAACTAAAATAATTGTATAGATGATCAAAAACTACTTTATCATTTTTAAGAGCTTCAACTACGTTCACTCTACTTAGTTCGTCGCATCGCATGATCGGTGGGCGCACAAAGAAAGGTAAATTGAAAAAGTTAGCTGAGCAGTCGTCAAACTTTCACCCTGCTATATATATGCGTTATTATTTTGGTTGATTGGATTGTCAGTCAAAGTCAGAGGAAATATTTGTTTTACGGAATTTTCGTTTACACTTTTGGATTGTGGACAAACGATTTTACACGTCATTTCATTTTTCGGCACGGCTGTTGTTTCAAAGCTGTCGATGTTATTGCTCTCCGATTGAAGCGCTTATGACTGACTACAGCTTTCGTCTTTTATTATCGTTCAGTTGCCCATTGTGAGCGATTGTTAAAATTTATTGAAGGAAGTTTAGATTATTTGATTGTTCGGGCAACCATTATTACCTGTAAGATTGTATTACAATAGTGTTTAATATAGAACTGATAGAAAAGATTCAATTTTGTTAATTAAAAATATATACTCTTTAATTAAAACTGAACTATACAAAGTTTAATCCATTTTTCTGAGAACATGTAATACAACAACATTTTGAATAATCGCAGTCGAGCACTGCATACAGTTTCTCATTTTCTAAAAGTGACATAATTTTAAACTTCAGCTTCCCAAACGTGTTTTATTTTAATAGTACAAGTTCGCTCGCGCAAAAACTCGCTTTCAAAACCTAAATAAAGATATTTCAGATATTACGAGTGACGCAACGTTAATCTTGATCGATGCACAGTCCAAAACATTTAAATTCAAATTAAAATTCACCGGTAATAGCTTCGTGCATCCTATCAATCGAATCGTTCGCCTATAAATCGTCAAAAAAGGCGAGTGCGAGTCCATCACGTAAAAATCGCAATGAAAATACGCACCTATTTGTTGAACCAAATCCATCCTTGCTGACACTAATCCGCACATAGAAAAAAATTTATTTGTGACGGATGCGAACCAAGACCCGTATATTTCAAAGGAATACATAACACTTTGGTTCATGTTCATCACAAATAATGTCCTTTTTTACACAATTAAGCAGCCCTTCATCTTGCCGCGGGCGTAGAAAGTTTAATTGGGCGCGCTTTGTTGTCAGCGAGGAAAACCGGTTCCCTCTATTCAGCGAAGAAAATCATGGCAGGAGAAAAGGAAGGTGGCGCGGATGCCCGCAGTTGCTGCACGCGCGCCCGTTTTCAAGAAGCTCGAGTTTTATTTACCGGCAAAGTTAGCTCGCTATATACCTGTAAACGCATGTAAGACGTGGTACACGACACGGGCGCATTAATTGAAGCGCGACTAATTTAACGCCTGCGAAATCAAAGGCCATGCGGGCTTGTTGCACAGCTGCTGCACTGCCTGCAGTCGTTCTCTCGCGCCGATCTGCTGGATTCCAATTCCTAAATCCAACATTTTCGGAGGGACGGGGGCGATGGAAGTTCCGTTGCAGTGCAGCCGAGAGCTCCGCTTTCAAAGTTTGATGGGATAAAAGCTCGCGCTTCTCGTTACTACTTGGGTAATCGTGATGCGTTTCGCTCTCCTTTTCATGGCTCGACGATTACGATCTTATTAAATGGTGTTCTTGGAGAATTTTCGGAGAGAGATTTGAGAACGGATATCAAATAATGAAAATTCAAAGAATGATGAGAGGATGATTTGTTTTTGCGAATTCGCTGTACAATCGATTTTATTTAATCGGGCATGTCGCGAATTCTTATAAAAGCTGATACTCTTGTATGTATCCAGGTTAGTGGAAAATAATATTTATTTTACACAGAAAAACATATCGATTGTATATTATCACAAACATTTAAATTAGCAAATCGTTGCTTAATTGCCATCAATAATGAACAACATTTCTATTGCACGTACATTTACAATGAATTTCAAGTATTTACCTTCAAGTTGAAAACACATCTTGAAGATTTAACAGCGCAATTAAAAAATACATTTTATGTATCCTGGTATTAATTGTTATTTTTATCCGTCTCTTTTTCGAAAAAAGCTGTAAAAAGATTTTGTTCAAAGATTTTTTCAATTAACCGAGCGGACATAAAATGAACTCACGAAGCTTAAAGTTATACGTATATATATATGTTTAAGTGTAATAAAACTGCACGGCGTGGTTCACTCTATAATGCTCGTTGAAAGCGACGAAAAGAGAGAGAATGCGAGAGTGAGACGCACAGAGTGCAAAGAGTGAGAGAAAGGTGGAAATAGACGTGAAAAGAAACGACGGGGGGAACTAAAACTATTAACATAACAAGCCCGTAGCGACTGACAGCAAAACTTCTGACGTTTATCGTCGATGAAAAAACTATTCTGCCAAACAGAGGAGGAAAAAACGCGTGAAGGGGGAGGAGACAGAAAGTTTTCTAACTGCAGCGGGAAATACACGCGTTGGCATGCAGCGCTTAATGACGAATACAAACTTTCGACGCGTTCTATTTTCAATTTGCATTAATTTGCATCGATTGCCGTTGTTCGACGTCAGCAGAAACGACTGACCAAATTGGGCAGCGCGTGATCGATTGTTAAGAAAATATACCGTTTAATTTGGATTGGCTAATGCACAAATAATTTTCACCGAGTATGACTCACACGAGCGTTGAATTAACTGATCAACAAAGGAATCGGAGAAAAGAGTCTGTGAAATATATGTATATGCTCTTCCTGTATTTGCACATTTCAGTAGTGGGACTCAGTTTATGTCATCTGTCCATTGCTGAAGAACCACTTGAAAGCAACAGAAAATTACACAACTTATGAAAGAAGTTGCCACGCCATTAGCAATATACCTTACTAACGTTACACTGAAAGAACGACTATATGTATGTGCAATCCAAAGTTTAGTTGCAGCATCCAAATCTTTTATTACCACAGTGAAAAATTTGGATGCCATAACTAAACTTTGGTTCTTACATACATAACATTCTTTTGCAGTATGCACTTCTTCATTTTCCATCCTATTTAGCAATTTTTCCAAATGTACATAACAGAGCGCAACACCTATGAAAAAGTCATTTCGCTCAATAATAGCCTAATAAACGACACACTCTCGTCTCAACTCATTCGCGATCAAACCACTCTCCACTTGCAGTGTCATTAAAATCAATCAATCGCGTCAAACAAAAGAACACAGGCCTACACACTTCACTCTATATATAAATTAACCCTTACTTTCATTTTCCGTTCTCGAGAGCTGCTCCCGTTTAAATGAGCAGAGCTTTCGGCCGTGCCGGTAACCCCGAAATCGTTACCATAATTAAATCCCATCGATGTATGTAAATCCTTGTGACGGAGGGACCAAATAGGCGACTCTCTATATGCTCTCACGGCACTGGCTGAATTTTCTATCCCCGCTTCATTCGACAGTCCATTTGTATATTACACATGTGCATACATTTACATGCGGGATATATCTGTCGTCGTTCTCGGCTGCTGCTGCTGCTGCTGCTGCAACGGTTATTGTGCGCTTCGAGAACGCCCCGTTATTACGGTCATCAGTACGGACGCGCGCGAGATTTTTCTTCGAGAGCTCTGCACGCGGTCTGCATAAGCGTCTTAACGGACCTGCGCTGCTGCGAACCGTTTGTTTTTAACGGATTATAAATTATGGGTATGGTAATTTGTTAAGACCCGCGCTATAGGGACGGGACGGCTTGGTTGAGTGCTATGCGGCAATGTTTTAAAGTGGATTGCGTAAATAATGGGTTAGTAATCGTTTTTAGTTCAAATATTTACGGTTCTTCAGTCGATTTCTCAATTTCGAATGAAAAGCGAAAAACTCAAGCAAGCCATAAATTAATTATTTTACTTCCTCAGAGAAAAAGCTTTGTATCGGTGAAAAAAATTTTTTTTCCAAAAATGCTTAAAAATATTTTTGCAGTGGAACAAAAATTGATTAGTTTTAAGAATTTTTTTTCTGGTGGCTGAAAAATAATTTTTAAGATTTATAGTTTTTCTTTTGTTTTATTTCAGAAAATTACATTTTGATTTTTGTTTTTTCCTATTGCAGGTTTAATTTTTTTAATTATGATTCTTAAATATCTGACAAAATAATATTTTTTTACAGATTGTTGGTTATGCTACAGTTAAAGATATAGATATTTTGCTTCCTCAGAGAGGAATCTTTGTAACGGCTGAAAATTTTTTATTTTTTAAATGCTTATCTTTTCATTTTTCTTACTACTAATTACTTACTCTAACTTACTTACTAATTTCTTAATACTAGTGGAACAAAATTAACTATTTTTGAAAAAAAAAAATTTCACCCGCGTGTGGGTGTGTCTGTGTACGTATACGTGTGTGTACTTCTGCATTTTTTATGGTCACATGTATATATCACTCTTTAGAACTTATAATTTATGGGTCCTAGATTCTTGGGCCTTATAATTTTTGGGCCCTACATTTTAATTTTTATAATTTTTATAATTTTATAATTATAATAATTATATTATAATTTTATAATTTTGTTCCTACATTTTTTGGGCCTTATAATTTTGCAAGACTTATAATTTTTGGTCTCGTGGGAGCGTAGCTTATACACAATTAACGACCAAAAATTGTTTTGAAATTCATCAAAATCTAGATCTTAAAGAATTTTAGTAAAAATAGGTTATATATGCACCTAAAATTGACTTTTAGATGATTTTAGATATTTAAAATTTGTTAAAAGTAAAAAGCTCTTAGAAAATCTTAACTTATTGCGATTCGGATCAAAATCTAATCAGTTCTAAGTTATTTTAACTATTCAGAATATGAAGTATATTTTCGATTATTTACATAAAGGCTATAGTATGGCAATTGCATCAGCACAAAGGTTACAAGAATTTCCATTGTGTGATAGAAGTTATTATATATTTCGCTTAGCTGTCCATACTGAAAATGAACAAAATATTGTTCTTGAAGAAAATAACGAACTGCAAGAACGGGAGACAACTTTTTTATTACTAAAAATAGTAATAAAATATAAACGCTATAAGTCGAATACTGCGCTGCAATTCAGAGTATAAAGTATTTATGTGATATTTATGGTTTTCTAAATTAGCAAAACTAATGAAAGCTTTACCTTTTCATGCATTCCAGTTTCAATAGATTTGTCTTCACACAGCTTTATTGCTTGGCATGAGGATTCTTCTTTTTTGTGGTTCTTCCCAAGGAGAAACTATTTCTAAACTATATTTTTAATTTGCGTCAACCAAGATGGCAAAACATTAACACACTATCGCTATGTATATGTAATTACATTACATATTTTCAAATGTATTATGTACTGTTAACAAATGAAATAAGGGAAATTCACACATTAATTTATAAAAATAGTTCACATGTGAAAAAAGTGATAATTTTACACTCAATTCAGTTGTTTGTATGTGAAAAAATAGAGTTTCAAAGGTACAATTTCATTTATTCATACGTGAAAAAAACTGCTGCCAATTCATTGGCACCTAGCACCCTCCAACTCAATGTTTTATTCCAAATGTACATATTTTTTTTATTTATAGCCATGTATTATATAATTTATAAATATATTAAGTATTAAAACCTATTTAAAAATAGTTCAACAATTATCTAAGAAATTTAAAAAAATAGTTTTCAAATTTCGCAATTATTATTATTAAAATTTAAAATATATTCAAAAATAATAATAAAAACTTATTTTTTGTAATTAATATACAAAAGAATTATTTTTGAATCTATTTAAAATTTTTTTGCTATTTTAAATATATTTTTAATAGTTATTCTATATTTCTTTAAATTTGATACTTTCTATAGATATATATATTCTATATTGAAGTTATTTATAAAAATAGCTTGCGTCATTCTTTTGATATTTTTGACGATATTTGAGTTTCTCTGATTTTTTCAATTAAAAAATGGTTTGATGGATTTTGATATTTAAAATACAAATACAAATACAAATAAAATGGGACGACAAATATAATTTTTTTTATTATGATTCTTTAATGTATGATAAATTAATATTTATTTAAAAATTTTTGGTTATGTTATAGTCAAAAATATGGACATTTTTTCAGATATTTGAAGAGATTAACTGATTAATTACATTTATTTTTAAGTATATGCTCTAATAGAATAAAAAAGCACTATCAGGATACATAAGAGCGATTTTATTTGAAAAAAGACGAAAATTGGATTCATGACTCTTTATAACAATTTTCAAATTTTAAGGTCGTTCACGAATAATTTTTGTACTTTTTACCAAAACTAAATTTTTACTAAAATTTCTTGAAAATGTTGAATTACTCAATTCATTTATAAATTTGTATACTATATATTAGTAGAACTAAATAATTTTGAGGAAAGTAAGTGCTAATAAATTGTCAGCGGTTTTTATTTTAAATGTTGTTCTAAAGAATATTCATTTTCTAAACATTACTTTAATTAAAATGAAATCTGTACAAGATATAAAGAAAAAAAAATTAAGGCTATTAAAAGTTATAAAGAATCCGGTTTCGTCTCTTATCTTATAATTACTTACACAATCAATACGGTTATTAAATATATAATCCTGTAGAAATCGCTATTGGCTGATTTGTAAGTAATTTCTCGAGTCTTCTCAAGTATACATGAAGTCTGTATTTTTAATGTCTATTCATGCAACTTTCATGCGCATTTAGATTGAGTTGATTAGTTTTACATGCAACAGGCGGAATCTGCCTACAGGCAGTTCACGTCCTCCGCAATTTCAATCGCTTCAACTGTTATCAATTAATATCTTGCCGGAGAGACGAACATTTTCATAAATAAAGGACCGAATGCATGCATTTTATATATTACTTCATGCGAAACTCGAAGCCTTTCAATATCTTCAGAATATAACTGCATATATCAATTTAAAAATGTTTTTAATACATTATTACATGATTCTGAAATATCTCTGAAAACCTTCAATTTAACGCATAGATATAGGATTAAATTTTTCCAGTGACTCGATACCATAAATTGACAAGTCGTGTCAGTTACGTTACAGCCAGTGAATTATGGGTCACGAATTTCCATACGTAATTAAATAATATATGCGCTTATCCAAATAAAAAAAAACAGCGCCGTAAAATGTGCACCAAATAAAAATCAGCGCTCTCGAAACGGCGATCTCGCGACGTCACAAAAGCGCATAAATATATCGCCCTCTTGCGTTACAATAAATCCCCGTATCTGCTTCAACCTCTCTCTCCCTCGCGCAATTCCACACATAGACAGAGAGAGAGAGAGCCCATTTTGAAAGTCCTCGTTGTCGCCTCGTCGCAGTACCGCGTACGTCTGCAGCAGGCAATTGCTGCACTCGTACATACATATTATACACATGTATACTGGCACAAAGCGGCTCTGCTTCCTAATATCGCGTCTTCATCGTCGCGTCACTGCGTCAATGTGGCCTATTGTCAGCGACTGCGTCTACGAACTCTCCACCGTGTTGAATGCGTCTCTCTCTCTCTCTCTCTCTCTCTCTCTCTTGCTCTCTGGTTCTCCTGCGTCAGCTATATTGAAATCGTTGTAGACGATTTAGTTTGGCGAACAAAATGACGCGTGAACTCGAGATGGAAAAACTGATTCGACTTTATGAGATTCTGCCTCAGAGTGAAAAAAACGCTTATAGTCGCGATAGTAAGAGTTTCGTTTTGATTGAGCAAATTATTTTTTCCACAAAGACGGTGCACTTTAAAGAACTGGAGCTCTCGAAAGATGCGCTGAATTTAAAAAGAACGAGATACTGCAGATGTAACGATTTTAGACTCTGCAGAACACAAAAAAAAATCAATTTTTCGTATAGTTTTTTGATTATAATAAGTTTATAATAAATACTCCTACGAGTTGTAATTATAACCATAATATTTGCAACCAATAAGTGAAATTTCACTATTTCACAAAAGAATTCATCTTTACAAAGTTTGGCGTTAGAATAACGCGCACAAAAAGCATAGATCAGATCGAAACCATCAAAACCATACCTGCCATTAAAACGTCTAAAAATATAACAGCAAAAGCAACAGCCTTCCTGCTAAACCAAATCCGCTCGACCAATCAATGAAATTCAATAAACCGACTCATCCGAATCCTCATCCCCTCCCCCCTCAAAAAAAAAAACTGTTATACGTATACACAGGCAGCGGATGTCCAAGCATGCGTATTCAGAGCAAACAAAAAGCCAAGAGAAGGAAAAAAATAAAAGATATCCGTCGGTGAGTATATAGCTATGTATAGGATAACGAATGAAGGTCATGCGTTCGAGCGTAAAATAAAAAGGGTGCGGGGGACTTTTCGTACGCTTGTGCTTCCGCGGCACTGGAGCCAGAAATTGACGTGCTTGGGCGCGAAACATTAATTGAAACCCCGGTAATTGGAAGGGTTCGCGAGAATAACGCGATTGATATGCATAGGGCGGGACCGAGTGGTGCTCTTGTGTATATATATATGAAAACGGGTTTTCGCGCAGCTGCTGTGTGATAATTAGCGAAAGAAAATAAGGCGAGCGATGTGGGGGTGCGAGAACGTTGCTAGACTTGAATTGATCGACGGTTTTTTCGTTATTTCTGATAGTGATGGAAATCATTGTATTCTTCGGAATGATTCGTCCTATAGAAAGTAAGTAGGTAAGTATCGGTGTATATATATGTGATATGAGAAAAAGTTTTGTACTGCTTTAAATAGACAAAATGTAATTATATAAAATTTTTAAAATATGACAGTTTTTTTTCAAATTAAATTACTTATTTTACATTTATGTTCATTTCTTCCTTAATTTTTCAAGAGTATTCAAAATAAGGTATAGTAGATACATATAAAAGTGGTATAATTAAATTTTACGAGAAATTGCTTGAATATTAGATTGAAACAATACTTTTTTTTTCTATTTCGTATGGTAGGTTGCATAACATACGTGGTATATTTATATGAAAATACGAGATATTTGCATGCGTTCTCATCGCGTCAAAAATTTTAAATCTCTGAAACTTTGTATAAGCTAGGAGTATTTCATAACACAAAAAAAATGTTATACCGCAACTTTCATTCAATGCTACGAAATTTACAGAAGAAAATTAAATTTTTTCATTTTTTCCTTCATTTTCAGTTAGTTGATCGACGTTTATTTACATTAGTTTCCTTTGATGTTACATGAAAAGTCTAAAATAAATTTGTGTATCCCATTACGAAATGGGAAAAGTATTTACTTAAATACACAGTAAATTTATTCAAATACAATTCCATAATATAAATATGTAACTAATAATAAGGAAAAATTGATTATTAAACTGAGTCAAGTACGATGACTTAGTGTAAGCGACAGAAAGATTTTTGAAATTCTGCATAAGTCAAAAGTGAAATTCTCTTGGAATAATGACTTTCCATATCAAATCATATTTAAATGTTACTTTTCAGCTAGAAAAGCTGACTTCGAAAATCGACATATTTTAAAGTAAAGTATCATAAATCTTTTGAGCCGGCAACAGCGAATCAGCGAATTATTCCTGTAAAAAGTATATCAAGGGATGACATGATCACCTTTAATATCATTTCTTTACTCCCAGTCGCGGGATTCGTTTGAAAGCCGTTTTATAATTTTAATTTTAAATTGAATCGCGTTAAATAACCTCCGATTTTCAATTACTTGTTTTCATCCCTGTACTAAAAAAAAATAAAAGAATGATGTCTGTAATATACCTATATGCTGCACAATACTTTATTTTCTGAAATTCACATTATCAACCAAATCTCCACAATTGAAACAAAGAACGATACAAATGAATATCTTTTATTTCCTAAACTAATTATTAATGAATTTAAACAAAAAAAAAAAATATACGATATTAAATTGAGTAATAATTTTATTAACAATAATTTTCTTCGTCATATTTTTTAGATCAATCTTAAAATTTTACAAAACGAGCGAGTATTCAAGATTGTAGAAACTATAACTTGTTAAAAAGAAGCCGAGATCAAATCAAAAGAAATCGCACGTTAGAAAAACCAACCTAGAAATCACCATGAATCCATCCGTCGCAGAGAATCTCATCAAACCTTTTTACTCAACAGGTTTCTAGGTTAGCGATGGTCAAAGGCTAAAGGCAAGCGGACCTTTTTCCCAATGTCCCCGGTTCGGCAAACGAAAAACATTCAAAAAGCGCAGAGGCGGTTCAAAAGTCAGCTGTATATATAGTAGCGCGGAGTAATTAATTTAGCTCGTTCCCTAGCGAGACCCATACTCGGATGCGCCGTCGCGCGCCGCAAAGCGGTTTACTCGATACCTTGATAAATGATCTGTCAGCGGCTCTGTGGAGCGAAAGGCGAACGCGGCGGTGGCGTCGGTGGCCACGGCATCAAAAGCTCGTGTGCAACACGCGCCGGCTAATCTTGTGTGTATACATATATACCTGTAACGCTGGAGCTTGCGAGAAAGAGAGAGAGAGCCCCTTCGATTTTTCGCCGCGCGCGACTCCGAAAAAAGGTATAAATTCTCACGCTTTTTATCGAGAATGCATCGACGCACACCCGCGCGTACCCTGAGACTGTAAATTCATTCCGTCAATGCTGCTGCGCGCCTCCTTTATTTTGCTTGCTTTAGCTTTGTCGTAAGTTATTCTGCGATCGGGTGACCTGCATTCATTCAGCGCAACGTGTGGGTTTTCTCCTTCAATTTATTATTCGGATTATTAGTGATATCTTAACCGAAGCTGCAGGGCTACTCGAGAAAAGTATTTGAAAATTTATTTTCAAATTCATGTGAGACTTTTGATATTTATTTAGTATTGAGAGATGAATAGAATTAAATAAAAAGGGGAAAGTATGAATTTTTAATTTGGACCAGATAAAGGGGAGCTTCAAATGTAAGTGATTTTAAAAAATGTACTCTTCACAGCGATTTCGTTCCCTGTGATGATATGTTAAATAAAGATTTTTAGGGACTGGAATACTAATTTTATCAAAAATAATATTTGATAGCCTAGAAAAATTTCGTTTTGGCACGACTGATAGGATGAAATATACTCTCAAGTACAACAGCACAAGAAATTACTATCACTTCGATTTCGAGTCGTATAGTTGCACTGAATTTACAGGACTTTAAAGCTCCATCGAAAATACAAAGCAAATATTTACAATAAAAACTGGTGCTTTAACTTACAACAACTAAACTGTGTTGTTTAATTTCATTCAACCTCTAGAATTTAAATTAAATATTATCTCGTCTGCAACGTACATTTTAATTCAATGTAAAATTTCATCTCACTTCGAATTTCGCAAATTTGAATAAATATTGAATTACATAATTTTCCAATTTCTCAAAATTAAGATATACCATCATTCCAACGAACGAGTAAATGTCTAACAGCTATAAATTCATGACATCGGTTCTATTACCGTCGAACAGACATTTTTTCAAAATAATGCAAAAAAGTCAATCCACAAATATTCAGAGGGGAATTTTCACTTACTTTCTACATAAATTGTTCGACAGTATCATTCGTTCGTTCAAAATAACTAATAACTTTCTCGTACGAAAAATTTAGAGAGCAAAAGAGGTATCGTGGATATCGACTGATTCCTCGCGTGAAAAATCGCACAAAAGGGACGGAAAACACAAATCGCGCAGCCGTTCCACGGCAGGAAGCTGCAGCGCCAATAGAAAAGACGGCAAAGAAGAGTGGAAGACTGACGGCTTTTGAAGTTTCCTACTGAAGTCCCATCGGTACGCTACTGCACTTTCTTTGTTTCCACGTTCTACTTCGAAAATTTTTCTCCAATCCTTCTTCTCGAGTTCTTTTCTGCGCTCCTTCTTTTTCTCGCACCGCGGATACACATACAAGCCCTTTTTTTTCGAGATGAATTTAATCAGAAATCTTTGCGAACTGCGGTTGTTTAAATTGAATTTCTCGAGTTTAAATCTATTAATTGTATATCGTATCGTTATTTGGAAAGTTTCCTCGTGCAATAAAAAGATTTCCCGTTCTGTTTAGGCTTGTTTGTCGTCTAAGGGCATTTCTCTTCTTTATTTCGTCACGTATATACAGATATAAGAGTGTTAAAGGTCTACGAGAACTTTTGAATTTCCTTAAGTACAAGTTCGCGCACGAGTCGTTTTCTCTGGCCATATACATCGTCCCGCTACCTCTTAACGCGACGAATTGGCTCCTTTCCAAATTTGTCCATAAATCAGTCGATCATGGATAGAGGAGATGTCAAGTTGCCTTATGTTGGCTTGGAAAAAAAAAGTTAACCTTGCATTCATGTATTTTCCTTTCATTCCGTACAAAGGCATGAATGTAATGTTATTTTTAACGCGGAATTGTCGTTGACCGAATAAATTGTCGAATTTATTTTGCTGCTGGTATTTATAGCAGATACAACAGGCGTTCGAGGAGATTTGTAACTCTCAATTATTCACCGAGTCGTTACAAAGTTCACAAGCTTAATAAGAAATACAGAGCTTAATAATTTAACATTTCTCACTAATTCCTTGAATCAGTGCATTTTAATATTAACAGGTGACAAAAAAAATTAATAATATATTATCAAAGCTAGCGTAAATTCGCTCCTATAAGAAAGTATGTCGACAAACAAAAAAAAAACAAACGCGACTGTGTACGCAAATGGAATATCTAGCTCCAGCTCGCGTGAGTAATAACCTTGTAATACATTTTTACGTCTGTATAGAGCATGAACAACACATCTTCGAAGCAAATAGCTGTCTGCTGTAAATAGATTCTGCGTGCAGGCAGAATTCTCAGCTTCCCCTCGCTGCAGTATCTACTTTTCTCTCTCGTTGTGCGCGCACACCTTACATTTTTCACACTCGCCCACTTCTCGCTGAAAATACTCGAATGGGAGAAGCGCACGACATTCCGGAGGAACATAATTAAAATTCCACACTGTCTTTAAGACACGCACTCGAGTGTCCCTTTTTTATTCTCCTTCTCTCAAGCTATTGTTTTATACATCTCAGTATTTAAGCGTCAGCTGCAGGAACGGCTAGGCATTTTCTATGCGAGAAAGATGATGAAAAAGGAGGAATCGAGAAATGCAATTACAGGAGGAAACAAAGGGAAGCTATATCCGGGCCAACACCGAGACCGAGGCTGCTGTTTCCTCCTCCCGCGTAGTTTCTAATAACCTCCTCACATACCGTGAAACAACTCTTTCGTCCTATTATCTGAGACGGCATGAAAAAAGGTAATGGAAGGAATCAGTTCTCATTGTTCCGATCGATTTTCTATATAAAATACGATCTATTTTAAATCAACCAAAAGTGACCCATACGCGTCACGAAAAAATCACGATGATAACGAGAAACTTCCATCACTCGGCAATGTTCGATCCTACTGCGACAAAAGAAACAAAACCAGCTACTGCGAAAAAAAATCAAAAAGTACGCGCGCCAGAGAGAAGAAAAAGGAAAAGTCGAACACGACACGTCCGCATCCAAGCAATCCGAACGAATAACCGCCATTCGTCATCCTCCCTTTTGCCTCACGAGCGAAAATGACCAATCCGCGGGGGATCCGTGCGAAGTATATATACGTAGTTCAAGATTCTCCGCGATCGGGATAAGAAAGTTTGGTAAACGATCTGTAATAATTCACGGGGGAAGGGAAAAAGGAAGAAAAGGATAGGTATTTGTGAGAAGACTGTCTCTTTTATTGTTTCTCTACTATTGAGGAAGTAATGAAAACTCTGGTTATTTGAAAAAATTGGGATACTGCATTCGAATGGTTGGGTGAGACGTAGAACGTTAAATGATACGCGAATATTTATGCCAATCTTTACTTACAATTAGACAGATTCGATGAATTCTGAGAATAGCATACTATGCTTGTACTATACGTTTTTAATCGTGGTGGGCTGCATGAATGAACACTTACAGCTTTATGCCACTGTAAGAGATTAGGCTGAACTCAGTTTTTGTCGTAAAGCCATAACGAAGACTTTGTGTCTAATTAATAATTTTGTAGCTCGATGCTGCAGTGAATAAAATTGAATGAATCTTTAATATTTCTCTGAATGAAGTTAATTTTATCCATAGTATCGAAAGTATGTCTAGGAAGTCAAGAATATAAACTCTAATAATTCGATATATCCATCGAAAATAATAAGCTAAAAGTGAACATTGTCTAAATGTAAAAGCTTATTTTAGGTTGCTCTGTGCAAAATAAGGAAGAAAAATAGAATATCACCAAAAATAAGTTCATTTGAAGTAATGATATTCATACCAGTAGTTGCAATATCGCGGATTCCTTTGGGAGGATTTCCAGCGGGGCTTCGTAGCGGAACGTTTCTCAAGATTAAAATTTCAATCCGAATAGGGCGGAAATTGAAGTTTCTTGAATACAAACAGGAATAAAATTGAACTGTTTACGTAAGGAGATTAAAAATAATTGACTGCGGCATTACAATCATTACAATGAAATTTGCGAAAAGATATATTCAAATCAATTATTGAAATTATTTCTAGTAGAAAAAGAATATAATTAAGGAATACAATGGTGTAATAATTAATTATAATTAATTAATTGATTGAATTTTTGTTAAATACAATTTTTCAATCTGTGAACCAAAAATATTTTAATAAGCCTTTGTGAAACATTCTTTTTAATGTTAATATAAATTCATCGTCTACACACGCAATGAACACAAAAGCTTGACTGCGTAAAATATCCTCGAACAATGACAAAGTTTTTCATCCTTTCATCAACTGTCCTTCTATATTTTCACGCATTATTCCCAGAAACTACATAATATGTTTTCCTCAATGCCGAAATACTGCGATTATACGAATTCACGTTCTCTATGCCAATATGCAGTGACTGCGTTCGATTGCGAAGCCAAATTGAGCGATTTATCATGGAAAATGGTTCAAACATGAAGATGCCTGTGTGTTTTTTACGCCGTTCGCATGCGCACTGATTTATACCGACAATAGCCACATTAATATGTTTGATAAATGACAATGACGAAATGAGCTTCCACGACTAATGCCCAGTTATAAACACAACTATCGCCGGAATCTATATGCATATAATAATTTTGAATCAAGCTTTAAACCGGTCACATCATTCCTCATTGCTCGCATTAATTGTACCAGCAAATTTATTTGATTTGCATGTCAAATAGCCCCTCCCCGAGGGAAAAGAAACAGAGCGAAATACATCGCGATATGTGCAGGTCATAAGAAGCGATGAGCAGTCGAAAAAAGAAAGATCAGCCGTACGATATCTTTCTCAAATTTGATTCGCTCGTCGGTCGGGCGCGATCCTCCACTTTTTGTTCAGCCGAGCACACGATGCTCATCCCTCTTCTCGGGGCGCTGCTGCTGCTACTGCTGCTGCACACATACACCAGGACGAAATGAAGCCTATTCAAGGCTGCACAGTGGAGGCTTGCGCGAGACGCACAAAAGGCAGGTGAGCCCGAGAGTTAGATTGTTTATTACTGGAGCACACTGTACTCCTCGCTCGCCTCCAGGGCAAAGTCTGAGTGTCAGTCTCGACTACACTCGACTCTCTCGCGTGCTGCACTCCGCCTATATATAAAGAGAGATCCTTTCCACGTCTCTGCAGTCGTGCTCTCCCGTTTTTTTCATCCCTCTTGTTTTTCGGTTTTTATTCCGTTTTAATTTTGATCTATTGTTGAGCGGTTTACTCACTCTCTCTCTCTCTCGCGCGCGCGCACGCGAGAACAAGCTTTTTTTTCTTTATTTCTAGAGCTGAGTTTAATTACCCAACGTTTTGAGACCTGATTTAAAAAGTGGAGGTTTTTTTTCGTACGACCCTACAAGATTTTTTCTCTTTTTCGAGAGGAGCCAAGCGGGTTGTGTCTTACTTGGAGTTTTCTATTTGTGACAAGCAAAGATATACTGTTATAGTTTATTAAAATTTTATGAAAAATTTATGAAAAATAGTTCCATGGCATTCTTTTTTATTTTTTATACATTTCTAGCACCTCATATATACGTTAGCTCAAATTATGTTGAGTGATGATGAAAATGCAAAATACATTATAAATTCTGTTTCAATAGTAGAATAAGAATGTAAAAACTAGAATTTATTAGTGAATGGATACGAAATTGTGATCATCAGTGAACTTAGTGTGGATTGGTATTTGTTTCCAAATCATAGGTATAACGTTTCGCATGCTTATACAACGTTAAGAATGATTTAATTTTTAACCCTATTTAATCAATGTAATATACCAATATTAGTATTTATTATTTTTCAATAGATCCTTGAATTAAATAAATAAAATTTAGTATCAGTATGATTTTCATTTCTATGTACAGCTTTAGAAAAGTGTTGTAGAAAATTTTATTTAATTTATATTTAATAAAAATCCTACTGTTATTCAATAAAAAGTATATTTTCTATTTAGATTGCAAAGTTTCTTTTACTATATAATTTAGAAGCAATTTAATACAAATTAATATTGTTCCTTTTATTAATTTATAGTTGCCGGAAATATATTGAAATGAAATTCTTTTATTAATTCTTTTTATAAGCCTAATTAAATTTAATAGAAAAGCATGAACAAGAAGTGAAAATTCATTTATTCACCTATAGATAACTAATTAATTTCAAGCAAAAAAAATATAGTAAACTCGTTTTAGTCATATATAATTTTTTTGTATAAGACAATGCAGCGCTTCATTGGCACACAATTATTCAATTCACAAATGCTTCATTATCACTCCTTATTTAATATCCTTCAAAAAATTTCTCATCTCCTTTATTGAAAATTCTTGAAATTCTACTCTATCAATAGACTCTGTTTACAAACAATAGCGTGAAAAAATTGCTCAAAAAAGAAAAAGAAGTAAAGACGAAATTTGTTCCATCTTTCTTTCTCGTATCGTTGTGTAACGGTACGAATGGATTCTCAGCATCTTCATCGATGAGCAAGAGCGAGAGAAAGAATCGAGTGACGACGGAGTTATTGAAATTGTTTCTCGCTCTAACTCAATTTCTTCCTTGAGAAATGCCGCTGTCGTGCTGCTCTCCTCTCTCTCTCTCTCTCTCTCTCTCTCTATCTCTCTCTCTCTCTGTCTTTCTCTCTGGTTCTCTTTCGCAAACGGCCCCCGGAACAACTCGAGCGCGAGAGGAACACTTTGTAAAGAAGAAAATAAAAGCTACGGAGGAACGAAGAAACACGGGTGGATAAAGGAGGAAAGGAAGGAGAGCGTAGCCGTGGTGTGGCTCTCTGGGAGTGTGGGAGAGAGGAAGAAAGAATGCGTCACGGACCGATAAAAAACCGCCGCCGAGACTTTGGTCCCGCGTTGTCTGGGAATAAAACTTATGGTCTCTGTTTAGAAAAGTAAGAGGAGCCACACACGCGGGCGAAGCTGAAATTTCAGGATTACTTTTGCCAAGGCTAAAGAATCACCGCCCTGGCTTGTGCGTCTTTATTTTCGCTTGATAAATCGTCGGGGTCCGTCTCTTTACGCCATCGTTTCGGTACACTACATTTTGACTGATTTCTCCATTTATTCGCTGCTACATCTTTCCATAGATTTGTTTTGAAAATTCATTAAAATATAAATGTTTAATAAATGATTATTAAAATATATTTAATTGTGACTAGTTATTCCAATAGTACCTTGATTACATTTAGTTATAAAATCATATTTAAATTAACTAACAAAATAACACCAGTAATTTTACAATTTGTTACAATAATTAAATTCGAAAAATTCTTCACAGCTTAAATCCTGTGAACATTGTAATCCATCGGTGCTTTGTTGACTGTAAGAATGGCGATTTAATTGTTTTTCGTGGTATTTAATTTCGAGAGATCCGGTAAATATAAAATTCGCGATTCCATGAAAAACAATTTAATCTCCGCTGTATTCGGATCAGAAAAAAAATACAATCAACGATTTCCGGAAATATTTAACCAAAGGCAATCCAAATGGGAGGGCAATGGAAAATTAAAAAACCTACCGAGAAAATAATTATTCAAAGGACTTAAAAGGTCCGATCGATGTGATCGAGTAAAGCTCGTCCTTTTATGAGATACACCTGCCATTCGCACTTACTTCGGTAAAACAAAGTTGATGCTCGCAAAGGGGTAATGAGGAAAAGAAAATGATTAACCAAACGGTGGACGGAATAATAGTTTGATAGATTTTCGACTTTTACATTTTTTTAAATTTATTGATCAAAGTTTCCTAGTACGACTCCCTAAAGATACTTGAATTTTATTAGTTCACTTTAATACATTTTGTATAATAAAGAATATTTTTGCAGATCCTTCTTAGACTAATATTTTTAAAAACTGATATTTTTAATTTGTAAAGTTAAATCGATAAGATATTATACTTTTTTATTAATACCTGAAATTTTAGAGAAGTTTAAGTTTAGTCGACACGAACTTTCAAAGCTATTTTCAATAATCAAAGATGCCTTCAAGATATTAATTTCTACTCGTTTCAAAATAATCTAATATTTTCTATCAATGGAAAAAGTTTAAATTTGAATATTTTCAAAAATTCTTTTTATTGTTTGCAATGGAACTTTGGTTCTTCTACAATACTGTTTTAAAACAAGTATTATACTTTAAGTTTTTCAAGCATTATTACAAATCTGATTAAAAATTTTGCCCATCGACTAATAAGTTTACAGTTTGGGCAGTATCAATTCTAATATATTGGTATATTTATCGTATCATAATAATACATTTTAGTAAATAACTATGATTCGTATGAATCATCCAATTCTAATTTATTTAAAAAAAAAAACAAGAGCAAGATTTGAAAAAAGCTATCTTGTAGCTCGTTCAACTCAATTTTCAGTACGTATATTTTTCATCTAATTCAAAAAAATTTCTTTCCATTTTTTATTCCTATTTTAAACTGTACGCCCGTTGGACTGCCGTAGCGACCAATTGTAAAAATCCTTTTGACAAAAATTCCATTTCATCAACGACAAACGAAACATTTACCTAAGACAAATTATTTGCCGCTTAGATCATGAAAAGCGCGAAAAGTGTCATTGAAAAAATCGAGCTGTTTAAATGGAAACGAACTCTCAAAGTGTATAACCGGCTATTGGCACTCCGCTACTGCCATTAAAATTTGCGCTCCATTACGTCACACGAGTATCAAAGCAAAAATTAAAAAAAATTCCTTATTCCCGGCGCTCGATAGTAAAAAGGAAAAAACGTATACTATACGCGTGGCGATATTTTTGCAGCCGACGTCAAAAGATGAGTGCCAAATAATCGAGCGAAACATCCTAGGAGAGCGATTTCTATATATTTCGTTTGGCTGATGCCTTTTTTTTGTTCCTCGCAAAATTCAAGCGCCCGCGCCGTCAGAAAATGAGAAAAGTGAGCTATGTGTCGCCAGCACGCGCGCGCCTAGAGCCTTTTTTTTCTCTCTCTCTCTCTCTCTCTCTCACTCTTTCCCACCCCTGTCACTCGCCGAGAGCGCAAACTGCTCGTCCCGATATCGCCCTGCGCGCAAAACTATTTTAATCTCGCCAACTTCTGGCCTGAAGGTGGAAAATGAAATTATCGTTACGTCTTCGATGTGCCGCGCATTTTCTCTCCTTTCAGGCAAGTTCACACGCTGGCAAATGCGATGATCCGCGGCAAACGTTCGTGGTATACGTTCGTTCGATTTCTGAGCAAAACATTTCCGTGGATTGAACTAATTTCGAATAACTTATAACTTTATTTGATTTATCACGCTAGTCAAGTATAAGTGTGTTTTCTTTATCGCTTTTTCGTTATGCGAGTATTTTTAGAGCATATAGACCGCGAATCCGATAGAATAAGAGATTAAAATTGGTTCTGCTTAAATATAATAAAGGGAATATAACGAGCGATTTACTCGCAAAACCATTAGACTCACTTTTGTCTATTTTAACTCGTCCAAAAGACAACTTTGCTCTTGCAGCGTCCACATGATCACACGTAAAAACCACAGCTTCTCATTCTATCTACCTCACAAAGCTAATATATATACCAAATTTAAACAATTTATATATATATAAATATATTTTAAGTCCTTATCAATACCCGGCTACTCATAAAACTCGGCTCCATCACAATATCACATCTAAAATATATAGCCGTTAATGAGAGAAAGCGAGAGCAGAGAGTACGAGGGTACGGAAAGCTTTAAGCCCGCACGAATTTGCATCGGGGAGAAGCGTATTGAGAAATTAATCATCAGGTAACGCAGAGAGAGAGTAAGAGAGAGAGAGAAAGGGAAGAGTAGACAGGAGAGAGAGAGAGAGAGAGAGAGAGAGAGAGAGAGAGAGGAAATGGACGGCGAGAGCGCTTTAGCAGTTGGTCCTTTGTGCATACACTTCTCTCCCTCTCTCTCTCCCACTTTCGCAGAGGGGTATCAACGACCCAGCGAGTATGATTCTCGCTCTCATACATATTGCAGGAAGCTTCGACTGCTCTCTCTCTCTCTCTCTCTCTCTCTCACTCTAACTCTCGTCCACTTCGCCGCCGTGAAATATTTAATAAACTCGTTACCGCTTACGGATATATATATATATATACAC
>UELU01139061.1:0-11050 GCA_900490025.1 Megastigmus dorsalis
GTTCAGGATCGATCATTATCTATCGGTAGCTCTATAATTCGCAAATGAGCATTTTCGATAAATGACTTTGAATATATAGATCTATGTTCAGAAGATTTTTATCTCAATTTTAAAAATGTAAAGACTTCTGCAATAACTTCTATGTCCTTTATACTTTTGTAATATAAAGTTATGACAATTTTGTTAAAGAAAAATTAAACTTTGCAATTTAACGGGCTACCCCGACTTCTCACAAAATTCATGATAATACACTGAGAAAAAAATTTCTTTGAATCAACAAATGTTTCATTGATTCAATAAAATGTATTTATTTATTAAATATTTTGTTGAATCAAATATATTATTAATTGATTGGAAGAAACATATGCTTGAATCAAATAAATATTTTTTTGAATCGATCTCATTAGTGTTGAATAAAATATTTATTTACCTCAATGAAATATTTGTACATCTAATAATGTGGTTTTGTCAATTCAATAACCTAAAGTTTTTTGAATGCACAAAAGTCAACCAATGAAATATTTATTATATTCAACAAAATAAATCATTATTTCAAAAATTTATTTTATTTATTCAGAAAAGTGAAAGTATCTATATACATAATGTCAATTCAATAAAATATTTATTTGATTGAATTAAATAATGATTATATTTAAAGATTTGATTTCATTGAAGGTGCATCAATGAAACATTTCTTTGGATGAAAAGAAGAACGTTTTAAAGCCAATAAAATAATTTTATTGTCCCTAACTATTAATTAATTTGAATAATGTAGGTGCACCAATGAAAGATTTCTTTGGATCAAAAAAAGAAAGTTTTTAAGTTAATAAAATCATTTTATTGTCCCTAACGATTAATTAATTTGAAAAATGAAAATGCATCAATGAAATATTTCTTTGGATTAAAAGAATAACGTTTTAAAGCCAATAAAATCATTATATTGTCTTTAAAGATTAATTAATTTGAATAATGGAGGTGCATCAATGAAATATTAGTTTGGATCAAGAAAAGAAAGTTTTTAAGTCAATAAAATCATTTTATTGTCCCCAACGATTAATTAATTTGAAGAATGAAGGTGCATCAATGAAATATTTCTTTGAATTAAAAGAATAACGTTTTTAAGTCAATAAAATCATTATATTGTCTCTAAAGATTAATTAATTTGAATAATGGAGGTGCATCAATGAAATATTTGTTTGGATCAAAAAAGAACTTTTTAAGTCAATAAAATCATTCTATTGTCTCTAAGGATTAATTAATTTGAATAGTGTAAGTGCATCAGTGAAATATTTCTTTGGATCAACCAAAGAAAGTTTTTAAGGCAATAAAATAATTTTATTGTCCCTAATTATTAATTAATTTGAATAATGAAGGGGTATCAATGAAATATTTGTTTGGATCAAAAAAGAACTTTTTAAGTCAATAAAATCATTCTATTGTCTCTAAGGATTAATTAATTTGAATAGTGTAAGTGCATTAGTGAAATATTTCTTTGGATCAACCAAAGAAAGTTTTTAAGGCAATTAAAACATTTTATGTTTTTGAAGGAATAAATTATCCCTTTATCTAGAGTGCTTATGAGAAGCAGTATTGTTGAGCTGCATTTTGCTGAAAATAATTTAAGTAAAATAACTATTGATGAACAGAAAACCATATAAAGAATACTTTTTATCTCCGCGGTCGAATTTTGTTAACGACTATTTCAGAGAGAAACAGTTGAAAACGTAAATAAAGCGTCGAGTTTGTCGGCGCGTGAGGGGAAGGACGGTGAGCGGGGGATCTCACACGCAATATGGAGAGACTAGCCCTCTTCTCCTCCCGCATAATACCGCTGTACCTCGCCCTTATGTGAAGCGCCTCGATTCGCGAGTGTTCGAACAGTTCGAATCGGCGTATTATTAACGGTTGAGTCAAATGTAAGTAGGCATAGGTATCCATCACATTTCTCTGTGAGGGGCAAGGACACGGCCACGTAAACACGGGTAGTACGCTGTTGCCGTTTGAGTTTCGTGTTATAGAAACAATACCGAGCCTCTCGCGCTTCGCTGCTACAGTGCTACACTTCTACAAAACTCAGTTCGGTACAAGTTTAGGCCATTGAAGCGTGACGTACGTAATGCAAGAACGGGAGTGCGATCATCAATGCTAAAAAATTTGTGCGTTTTTGAATCGTCTTTTTTCAAACTAAATTCGGAATTAGCAAAATACGTTTTATCGAATCGGCGTTTGTTGGTCAGAAAAGGCAAACGTGGAGTAGACGAGGTAATATATGTATAACAGTGTACGAATAAAAGAAAGGAAATCTATTTACATCAGGTGTGTTTGTAAATTTTAACAAAATGGCTGACGATCAATCGGCAAAATTGTTGACGGATTGGAAATTAACGGAATATATATCTATTTTTGAAAGTGAGTACTTATTATTTATAAAAATTAAAAATAAATTTATAAATGCATATAATGATAAATTCTAAAATGCAAGTTCGCGGAAGGGAGATTTTTCGAAAACAAAGCACGAATTTTTCTTTCGTACTGTAGCACGTCTTGGCTCTTTCAAAGTGTTTACATCCTAAAGCCAAATATTATTCTATAGGATATTTGAACTTTATATTTTGTTCTATTTTAATTGGTTATATTAGTTCTAAAATCTAATATTGTATTATATTACCTTCCCACTAATTTTTGCATCTTTCGATTGTCTTTTTGATTATTTTACTTGCTTCTAATATTTCTTTTGTTATTTTTATAATAATTCTATTATTAAAATATAAATAATAATTTTACAGAAAATAAAATTAAAGCTGACATTATGCCTGAATTAGACAATAGTATGTTAGAAATGCTAATACCTATTATAGGTGACAGAGTTTTATTTAAAACGAAATGCAGAGATCATTTTAAGAAATGTTCTGGCGATTCTGTATTGGAAGATTGTTCAAATGAACAAAAAAGAAAATACGTGAGTGCAGAAATTATGCCAGCTAAAATATGAAGTTAAAGGAGGATGCCCATATGCATTTATTTCCAAGCAGAAATTTTTCGGGGAAATGTATGGAAAAATAGTGGTGAGCCTCCAAAGTTCATAATTAACATTGGAATTATATCTATATGTATCGATTTTTAATATATGTATATATAGTTGTAATGTATTTCGTGGGCATCCTTCTTTATTATATTAAATAGATACTTATTGCATTGAATTTCAGTTCATGGGCTTGAAGATGTGTCGTTGGAATGCAAAGATATTTTTTTTTTATTTTATCTATTTCTGCCATATTGCATCTATAATTTTTTGCAAAAGTGTTATTTAAACGTACCAAAAAATAACAAAAAAATTAAACTGAATTGAATTTAAATGTAAAATTATAATAGACATTTTAATTAAAATATTTTCGTTATACTCCAATAATGCAATTTTCAAACTCGTTACCGTTTTTAAATACTATTCTAATTAAAATATTTATTTGCAGCATGATTCTAATATTAGTCCAAATTTAAAGCGTGGCAAATTTGAGAAAGAAAATAATAAAACGAATAATTTAAATGATGTTGACAATAAAGGTAATAATGACCATTTGTACCTTGATAAGAATCTTATTTTAGATTATTTCAAATCTATTCAAGAACTTCTTTCTAAGAAAGAAAAGGGAAAAAATATTGTTTTGAATTACAATAAAAAGAAAAGGCTTTTTCCTCAAGACAGGACCTTTATTGTAGATTTTATTGTTGCGGAACTACGAGAATTAACTGAAAAGTATTATATTTATTTTGTACACCTTTAAATATATAAATTTTTAAATATATAAATTCTTATTTTTATAATTTGTATTTTTAATTTAGAGCTGATAATGCAATTTTGGAAGAAATATCGAAAAGTATTGTTAAAGCTTTTCCTGAATCAGAAATAATATCTACCTATTATATTCCACCAATCAAAGCAAAAAATTCTGGTTCGCTTAAAAGATCCATTCCTTCAAAAGGAAAAATTCCAAATAAATGGAGAAACTATTGTGCCTCTATAAATAATCTCAAAGATGATGACATTGAGAATGAGATAGAGGCTATTGAAGGAGCTGACAGTTCTGTTCTTGGTATGTATATACACTACTGCAGTGTAAATATAAAAACATTTTTTAGTTTATATTTCAGTTTATCAAACAAAAAATTTTTATAGATGAAGAAACTGAAAAAAGTCTTGATTGGCTTAAAAAAAATGCTTGTACAGCATTAAAAGATACAGCTTTAACTCATTGGAAAGCCACTGCTGATTTCAGGCTCAAACAATTAGCAAGTAGTACAGATAAAAATTTAGTTCAGGTCTATCTAGACTGGCCCATTTTAAATCAAACAAGTGCACATATTTTCATAGAATCAGATTTTCAGCATTTAAAATTGACAAATATTAAACTAGAAATAAAAAAATGGAATAAATTTTTTGAATACCTAGTTGAAATATGTAAATCTGAAAAAAAAGATGACACATATAAATGTCTACAAGATCTGCTAAATTTGGAAAATTTAACAGATGGTAATGAACTTTTTATATTTTTTTCTAATTTAATAACGGTATAAAATAAATTGTACAAAAATTTGTTAACTGGAAGTAAATAAAGAATTTTATATTCTGTTTATTTCAGATAGTAGATTTACAATACAACTTTTACTTTTATCGCATTTGATTCCACCCAAAGCTATCTGTAAGATCCAATCCAGTGAATCGAAAAGAAAAGAGACTTGGAAAGTTACAATTGGTGATGCTAAAGCTAGTATCATACAACATGCGAAAGTAAGTTGAAGCTTTGCTTAATATTTTTTCCCTTTTTCTCTACTAATTTTTTTTAATATTCCAAAAATAATTTTGTTTCTGTTCTAGATTGAAGGAGACGTAGAACTGATAAAAGAAAAAAGAATTATATTTCTAAAAAATCATAAACAAAGTCTACAGCCATACATTATTATTGTTGGGAAAGATTTAGAAAATATCTGTCGTGCGTATGTTTGCATTGATAAGGTTTTATATTCATTTGAGTCTGTGATTGAAGCCTTTAATGTATGTTTTAAGTCTTTCCACGTATTTAATGTCCTTTATCCTTTCGAAAGTAAACATATATGGACATTAATTCAAAAATGCTATTTTAAGTTTACTACTCCTTGGGATGAAATATTTTCTTATACCGAACATGTGATTGCTGAATTAAGCAAAAGTGAATACTGATTCAGAAGATTTAGATTGAATAGTAAGTGTGCTATTTTTTAAACGTTTCTTTATGCAACGAAATGTTGAATAATTAATAATTATTAAATAACGAACTCCTTAATAGTTGAATCTGTATGTTCAATTTTATGTTAAGCTTTATGAAAAAATATTTGCATGTCTAAGTTAAGTGTTTTTATATTTTTTGTTACAGATTTAAGGACAATACAATAAATGAATGGATGCTATGTAGTTACAAAGAAAACGGGTGATATAGTTTTTAAATGTAAAAATGTCAGCAGTGAAACCTTCAGATTTGAATATTTTTTAAGTACTTTTTACTCTGCCAATTGTGCGTAGTATTTATATTTTATTATCCTGAAACTTCTTTAAATGATTTTATCAAGAAAAGTTGTAATGCAAAAATATGTAAGTGATTTATATATTTAAAAAAAATTCGAAGTTATTAAATAAGTTCTTTTTACATATACAGTTTAAGTTACAGAAACGTATATTTATCGATTGTTAATGATAAAATAGAAATTCAATTGTAACTTTTTATTATATTGTTTATAAATTGAAGTTGATATTCAAATAAGCAAAAGTTTCATAGATCGCTAAATTTTTAAAATGTTGAAATGCCCCTTTTGTAATTCTTTAAAATTAGTAGACAATTTGTTGGCTCATGCTAAACTAAAACATAAAACTGAAATGAACAGTGAAGTTACGTGTAATTATTCAAATTGTAATAGTAAATTCGTGAATATTTATGCATACAAAAAACATGCTAAATTAATACATGCTGAAGTAAAATCTGTACCAACTATTCGAAAATGTAAAGAGCCAGAAAACAACGTAATCGATAAGATTACGAAAGAAAGTACCTCTAATGATGAATATTTTGCTTGTTATGTTCAGCATGAAAATATCAATAATTTTGTAACAAATATTTCAAATATTTTAGATGAAGGTCTTGAAATTATATCCTATAAACAATTTTCTGAGATAGTGATTAATAACGTTGCTTACATGATAGGAGAGCTCTATGCAAAATCAAAATTAAATCGGGAATCTGTTCACGACGTAATAAAAGCTGTGGTAGATTTTTACAAGTCGATTTGTATTGAAATTATAAAAAAGAAATATCAACATATAAATGGGCTTTCGCTTATGCTATCTATTATTCAAAGTAGCTTTGAGCAATTTAAAACTGAACAATTGACATTCAAATATTTCATACAAAAAGGATCTTTAATTCTACCTAAAGCGATATCTATCAATACATATTTAAAATGCCGTTCAAAGAACGGAGAATCTAAACCTTTTCAATCTTTTGATGGCATACAAGTCATACCTATTAAGAAAGTTTTAAAAAAATTTTTGGAATTACCTGGAGTTCAGCAATCGATCTTGTCACACATTGAAAAGTTAAAACAAAGTGATTGTTTAGATTCTCTTTTTAAGGGCGAGCTATATAAATCTATAGAAGGCAAGTTTCAAAAGAAGATATTAATACCACTTACAATGTATAGCGATGATGTAGAAATTAATAATGCCATGGGTTCACGTAAAGTTATTCACAAAATTGGAAACGTATACTACTCAATATTAGGTTTACCTGATCAGTATTCAAGTCAACTAGAGAATATATTTCTATTTCAAATTCATAATACTGAGCATCATAAAAATTTTGGGAACGAAAGGATATTCTCTAACATAATAGAACAATTAGTCGACTTAATTAACAACGGCATATCAATAAATTGCAATGGAACAGAAAAACACTTTAACTTTATAATTTTTCAAATAATAGGCGATAATTTGGGAGCTAACACTATGCTAGGTTTCTCTAAATCCTTCAATGCTACACAATATTGCAGAATTTGTGTCGCTAGTAAAGATACTGCTATAAAGCTGAGTAGAGAAGATCCAAAACTTTTGAGAAATGAAAAAAATTATGAGGATGACTGTAAACATAATTGTAATGGAGTAAAGGAAAATTGCATATTTAACAAATTGCCGTACTTTCACGTAACTAAAAACACATGCGTAGATCCCATGCACGATTTATTTGAAGGGATCTGCCGATATGATATGGGCGAAATTTTAAACAGCTTAATTGGTCATAATCACTTTTCTCTTGAAATCTTAAATCATAGAATTTCATGCTTTAATAAAAGTTTAATGAACGATAAGAATATTTTACCCTCAATATCTGTCGATTCTGTAACAAAAAAATTTTTGTTAACATCTGCATCAGAAATGTCATTTTTCATCCAATATTTTGGTCTTTTAATTGGAGATCTAGTGGCAGAAAAGAATGAAGCTTGGCAGTTGTATTTACTGCTACGAGAAATTGTTAATATAGTTTTAGCTCCCGCTGTCACTGATAGTAGTGTTGAACATCTTATAGAAATTATACATCAACACCACATACTTTATGTAAAATTATCAAATCAATCATTAAAACCTAAATTCCATTTTTTAATTCATTATCCCACTTTAATGAAAAAATTAGGACCATTAATGCAATACTCGTGTTTTCGATTTGAAGGTAAACACAAAACCTTTAAAGATACAGCTAATTCTATGACATCCCGATTAAATGCTCCCTATACTCTTGCCTTGAAGCATCAACTTCAATTAAATCTCAGATATTTTAGTAACAAGGGTTTAAGCTCCCGTTTGGAAACAGGCCCTGAATCCAGAGAATTAAATAAAATTTTAGATTACAATAATTTTAAACATATTTTGCCAAAAGATTTAACAGTCAATGAATTCGTTTCTGTAACTTGGGTACGTGTGAATGGTACATTGTATAAAAAAAATACTATTATTTTGTTAAATACTACTGATGTGTTTATTGATTTTGGACAAGTGTTTTATTATCTAGTTGATAGAAAAAATGAAGATGTATACTTTTTATATAAGAAAATGTTAACTACGAATTTGAACGAACACATGTGTGCGTATGAAGTACGTGAAACAAACATTTGGAACTGTTCCAAGCAAACTGAACTTGGAGATTACTTACCTTACACTGTACATGTAAATAGTGATGGAAAAATGTATGTCCCAAGTAAAATTTAAATTTAATTAGCAATTTAACAATAACCTCCTCCAAATACTCATGACTGTTTAGAAAAGAGGTATAAGTCTATCTAGCATTAGACGAGACAAAAAATTCATAAAATTAATCCTACTTATACAATTTTTTTAGTTTTAAGAAAGTGTTAAGACACGAATTTTTAATTTTAGGAAAATTAAAAAGATTAATGAAACACAAACATTTTTATTTTTAAACATTTGTAGAATTATTAAAATATTTTGATATTTATGTTGCTAATTAAATCTTGACATATTATTTTTATAACATAGAATATTTTGTATCAGTTTATAAAAATTTAAAGTTTATACAGCTAAACGATTGGATATGTCATTTAGTTTTCAATCAATACAAAAATGTACACTTTGTAAGTTAATATGAAACTTATAGTTATAATAAAAAATGATTAATATTGATTTTATCATCACATTAATTAAAAATATTTCATCTTTAAGGATGAGAAATTGACAATTTATTGTTTCCGAGTTACGTAATAACGTAATGGTGTGAAAATTTCTTAATTTACAACATACTTAAATAAATTGTCAATTCCTCGACATAACAAATTATTATGAACCATAAAGACAATAAAAAATATACTTTAATTAAAAAAATATTACTTTAACACTATATTTTAAAAACAATGACAATTAAATACATTAATGAATCAACGTTTGGAAATATCAATTAATTCATTGATGCTTGGAAACATTTAATTAATTTTATATAAGAATAGTTTCATTGCAGTTATATTTATTTAAAACCAAAAACTTTTGTTATCTCTTAAGTAAAATTTTTTTGAAACAATTGAATCATTGTCGAATGAATAAAATCTTGCTTTTATCCGCGTCTTCAAATGATAATTTAATAAAATAGTTAATTACCTCGATACAATACATGTCACATTAAATTAAAATTTGTTTAAAAACCATTTCATTGACTCTAAGAAATATTTATTTGAACCAATTAAATTTTCCTTGAATGAACAAAATATTATTTTGATACTACATTTTTAAACTATGATTCAATAAAATATTTAGTTGATTCTAATCAAGAAATGTCTCATTGAAGTGATATTTGTTTTAACATAAAAAGTGGTTAGTTGACTATAAGAAACTTTTATTGTAGACAATTAATTTTTCATTGCATGAACAAAATATTATTTTGATACTACGTCTTCAAAAGATGATTCAATAAAATATTTAGTTGACTCTAATCAAGAAATGTCTTGTTGAAGTGACATGCGTTTCAATCTAAAAACTATTTTGTTAACTAAAAAGAAAACATTTATTTGAGCCAATAAAATTTTCTTTCAATGAACAAAATGCTATTTTGATAGTCCGTCTTCAAACAATGATTCAATAAAATATTTCATTGACTCAATGCAAGAAATTTCACGTTAAAGTGATGTTTGTTTGAAGCTAAAAACTATTTTGTTAACTTAAAAAAACATTTATTTGAGCCAATAATATTTTGCTTGATTGAACAAAATGTTATTTTGATATTAGATCTTCAAACAATGATTCAATAAAATATTTCATTGACTCAATGCAAGAAATTTCACGTTAAAGTGATGTTTGTTTGAAGCTAAAAACTATTTTGTTAACTTAAAAAAACATTTATTTGAGCCAATAATATTTTGCTTGAATGAACAAAATGCTATTTTGATATTAGATCTTCAAACAATGATGCAATAAAATATTTCATTGATTCAATGCAAGAAATTTCACGTTGAAGTGATGTTTGTTTGAAGCTAAAAAAGATTTTATTAACTCAAAAAAGCATTTATTTGAGCCAATAATATTTTGTTTGAATGAACAAAATGTTATTTTGATATTAGATCTTCAAACAATGATTTAATAAAATATTTCATTGATTCAATGCAAGAAATTTCACGTTGAAAGGATATTTCTTTGAAACTATAATATATTTTGCTACCTCAAATAAACATTTATTTGACCCAATAAAATTTTCTTTGAGTGAACAAAATGTTATTTTGATACAACAATTTCAAACGGTGATTGAATAAAATATTTACTTGACTCAATGCAAGAAATTTCGCGTTGAAGTGATATTTGTTTGAAACTATAAAATATTTTGTTAACTAAAACAAAAATTCATTTGAGTCAATTAAATTTTCTTTGAATGAACAAAATGAGATTTTGATACTATACTTCATCATATCCTTCTAATAAAATATTGCTTTTATTTTAACAAATATGTTATTAAGTCAATTAAATAATGCTTTCAGTTAAAAAAAAAATTATTTTACTTCAAAACAATATTTTACCGATCGCCCGCAATAAAACGCCTTTATTGAGTCAATACAATTTTTATTGAATCAATAAAATTTTTTTCTCAGTGTAGAAATGTATAATTTGAAAGGGCTTACAGACTTAAAAATACGACAAACAAGAAATTGAAAAATTAACAAATTTAATAAGGTTAATCTCTTTATAGACACGTTTTTTTAGATACATTATTTACATTTATTTTACATATCAAACACGAGATTATTTTAGAAAAATAACTTAAACCAATTATTTAACTGTAATTAGCAACATACTGCCTTTGCATCCTTAACTGGTTACTTATTGGTACCTTATTACCTGCGACATGTATTAACTAAAATCGATATGAACAATTTTGTATGATACTCATTAATATGTTTCAGACTCTTAAAAAGTTCTGAAATCTATGAAAAAAACCTTTCCAAAAAAAGTATAAAACAGGCAAGTATGCTTTGTTAC
>UELU01139062.1:12891-28298 GCA_900490025.1 Megastigmus dorsalis
GGGGGGGGGGGGGGGGGGGGGGGGTATGCAACGATGCATTTGCATTCATTGCAGTTTAAAGCAATTTAAAGTAATTAGAATTAAATAAGATTATAAGTAGATAGAATATCGCGAGACCGAGTATACGCGCCAGTACAGAATACGCGCTATCCCCACTAGTGACTACCTTAGCAACCGTTGCTAGACATAGTCATAGTGGGGCTTTCTCGCTTACACTACACTAGCAGAGCGCGCGCCCCACTACTCGACGCGTATATATAGATATACTGGGAGACGTCGCCTATACCTGCTGTATAGCGCTCCCAACACCGCGAGCGATATATAGATGTACAGTACGTATGCGAGAGCGGAATTAAAGTCACGGCAGTCGTTGCCGAAAATCAATTCGCTTGGAGCCAGCAACCGAGCCGGTTCCCAGCGAAGCTCATGCTAGTCCTTATAGCCAATCGTGCGCACACGTTCGGATATAAGGCTAGGGTACCGTAGCAATTGATATCAGATAGAAGGAGCGGTCTGTCGTGAGCACACGGCTGATTGTACCTCTATTTGAAATCCAGTTGGATTATATGAGCCGTGCGCACACGACTCATGTATGAAAATTCTAGTTTCCTCGTAATCCGCGAAAAATACCGATTGTAAATGGAAAATCGAATCAGATCGCATTTATTACGCGCGCACACGCATTAAGTGCCGATCTGAATCGTTTATAGAATTATTTATTCTATGTCGTGAGCACACATCATTATAAGAAATAAGTTCTCCGGTCTCGTATACATTTTTTACGTATATGTCTAATTCCGTAAAATCTAAAGATCGACGCTCGACTTCAAATTTCTCTTTTGTATTTTTGTTACAGGACGCTTCGATTTACAACCACGCTTAACATACATTTATTTTTCATTATTTTGTTTGTTTTTATTAAATCTTTATTGTTATTCTCTGTGTATGAGTTTTTAAGTTTACTTGAATAAATATTCAGTTATTGTTAAACTTACATCACTGAGTCTACCCGGTCAATTTCCTTTATTACCGTAAACCTTTCCCGACCTCTATCTCCATCCCTGGCGCCCCAAGCATCATTGATAGAGTTTTCACCACCCTTCACAATTACCCCGTTACATTCCTTATATTCAATTCTCTTTATTTCTTCCTTTATATTATTATAGCTGTAACTCTCTAGAAATTCTCTCAATTAATTCTTTTTAGTTTTCTTTAATTTGTCAACTTCTTATTTATTCTGACAATTAATTTTTTTTAGTTTATTTAATCTATCAACTATCTCTGATATATTCTGTATACTAAACTTCTTCAAAATATTCTCTCTATTAATACTTTTTACTATTATTTTAATTATCACTTCCTTTTTTATATTCTGTATATTAAACATTCACTGATATTCTACTCTGACCGGCTCTCTTGCTGAAAACGCACTCTAAAAATGTGGTCGGCTCCTGGCCGGTGCCGCACCTCAGTGCAGTCGAAAGAACCCTAACCACAATATCTCGGTAAGAGATTAGCTAAGTCCCCACCACCACAGTGCATTTCGACAGGACTACATGGAAGAAATTCTCCCATCTTTCCTAGCCTCTCTTTCGCTCCCCCTGTGTCCGACACCTTAGCCTGCTTTTCTTGTTAACAATTTGAATATACGCATGAATTCATATAGATATTTTCAACATTGTAAGAGAGAGACATGCAATAAAAATTGTAAAACAAAAAACACATACACCTACACTGCGTACAAACTATAAATTTTTTAACTGTTCAGGGAACATATTATTTGGATAGTTATATATATTTACAAAATTTTCGATTTGAAAATTTTAACTGAAATGAAAAAGTTAACTGATACATTCATTATATTTTCACTTATTTTTGAGGGGAGTGTACCGAGACGGCGGCCTCAGAGGAAGTTTTTAAAAATAGGTAAATTTATTTCATCTATCTGGAGAGCCTCTTAAGACTGCCACGTTAGTTAACTATAAGATTCCCACCCTGGATGATCTGCCCATATGTACAAAGCAATTCCATCACCCGACTGCAGATAAGCATGCACAGGAACAGATAATTGTGGGGATTATAACGCCATCTACGTCTCCTTACTATTCACCCTTGTTCGCCCTCAAGAAAAAGGACTCAGACGAGAGTGGTAAGCAAAAATGACGTTTAGTTATTGATTTTAGAGCCCTTAATGTAAAACGATAGGTGATGCATTTTCATTGTCTATCATTATTGATATTCTAGATTAAGTTGGTCAAGCTCAGTATACAGGATGTCCAGAAAGTTATGGGACACCCTAGTAAGTCCGAAGATATAACTATGTCCAAACAGGTTAAGGTCATTCTGGTAGTAGCTTTCAACGGGGAGTCCAATGGTGACCTTGGTATTGACCTTGAACTTGTCCTTTAAGGTCATTTCAAGGTCAACTTTTTTTTAAATGGGAACCCCTATTTTTGACAACGGCAATTGAAAGAGCGGGAAATTTTGCGTACAAACATGTACTCAGGTTGTAGGTCAGATATGAGCTTGGTGGTTATGCAAAGGTTAATTCAACTTAAACAAGGTCTGGGTATTTTAGAGAAAAGATAAAATACCTTCGAATGAGAATAAGGACATTTCTTCATCAACTCACAATGAGAAATATAATATTGACCTTGCTTTTAACCTTGAAGTGCTCTTCACGGTCATTTCAAGGACAACTTTTTTTTTTCAATAGAAACCTATTATTTTAATGCTGGAAATCGAAAGAGCGAAAGCTTTTACGTTAGAAAACATACTTAAGACACAGGTCAGGTGTGACCTTAATAACCATGATTTCAGTAGAAATTAGAGCGCATTCATTATTTGGTCGCAAGTTTTGCCGTTGTCAAAATAGGGGTTCTCATTTGAAAAAAAGTTGACCTGAAATGACCTTGAAGGATAAGTTCAAGGTCAATACCAAGGTCACCATTAGATTCCCCGTTGAAAGTTACTACAGGAATGACCTTAACTTCTTCGGAAATAGTTATATCTTAGGACTTACTAGGGTGTCCCGGAACTTTCCAGACACCTTGTATATCGGCAGTATATAGACCGGACCCTACCAAGCTAGATATGTTACGAAAATATGCAGTACCAACGAGTCCCAAGATAGTCAACCAATTTTTAGGATTAGCGGGATGCTATAGATGATTCATAGAAGGCATTGCAAAAAAAGCTCCGCCACTAACAAAATTGCTACATAAATATCAAAAGTTCGAGTGGGAAAATGAACAGTCATGCGCATTTGAAATTTTATGCGACTCACTTTGTGCTGAGTCAGTACTGCAATTCCCCAAATATAACGAGCCTTTCATAGTTACATCAGCCGCTTCAGAATATGCATTAGGCGCAATTTTAAGTCAAGGCACTTTAGGTCAAGATAGTCCTTGCTCTTATGCGTCTAGACCATTGCGAGGTGGAAAATTGCTACATTCTATCTATAAACGCGAACTATTTTTTATTAGCTGTTTTTTGCGCAAAAGAATAATTTGGGCCATATTGTATGTATAAAATTCACTGCAGTAACAGATCATCAACCTTCAAAATGGCTAGACGACACGAAGCGTTCTGAACGAAGGGGGATCCTTTATCAAAATGATTAAAAAGAAAATTGGAATGATTTTTCTTCGACATCGTATATAGACCAAGCGAGAAAAATTCTAATGCTGATGCACTATCTCGCAATCCGATACTGCTAATAAATATTTAACATTAATAATATTTAATATTTATTAATTTTTAAATACCCTACTTGATGAAAGAAGTTTGGAATATTATTAAATATTCGCATGAAAACGAAATGTATCCCTTATTTCATAAAATTATACAAGAGATTAAATGTTATATAATATAAATATATTATTATTATTTGAATAAATATAAATTCAACTATGCGTAACATTCCCGATACTTTTTATACCCCGATCATTGATTTCAAATGAAAATCACTATAAAACTTACCACATTTAATTTTTTTAAAAAAGAAAATGCTATCTATCCAGAATCTTTTTAAATTAAGAATATGATATAATTTTAAAAATTTTATTTTTTTGTATATGCTTTTAGATTGAAGTGAAACTATGCGCATCGTGGACTTAAACGTATAAAGAAGTTGAGTATATGTAGATACGGAAGTTTATTAGGCTGAAATATGCAATATGTAAAATAATAATTAGAGAAAAATTAGAATTTCATTAGCATCGCAATTTGAAAAAGTTATTAAATTAACCATTTGAGTGAGAGACAAGACGGGGAAAAAGGGAGCAAAATAAGAGAAAGTCTCCAGAGGGGAACGCGTTCGATAAATCGTCGCGGCGAATGCGAGGCGCATACATATAACGCGAGAGATGACGGATAAGCCTGGGCGCAGATAAAAAAGGAAAATTTAAGGGACAAAAAGGCCAAGACAGAGAGGGATACAAAGTACGGGATAAATAAGGAATGGACGCAGAGAACAGTTTCTTCTTCGCTTTCATATAACCAAAGTGTGTATATCTATACACGCGTTGAAAAATTCAAACGCGCGCGATTTGTCGCGAGGATTAAATCGTTCAGCTCCAGTATATTAGTAGTTTCTACCGAGGACGCGAAGGAATACCGCGGCGTTAGCATTTTGCCGCTTTTTCCTGCTCTTTTTAAGGAGCGATCGGGCGTGCATGGCTCGATTAAACGGCGTTTGAAGAACGGTAGAGGCACATACACTCTATATATATATAGATTTTAGAATGAATATTACATCGGTGGTATTTGCGCGAGGATTGATTTTGTGCCGCGCTGCCACAGTAGCCGCGAGTGGAATATGTACTTATATAGAGCTGAGAGGCGTGAGTTATTTATCAAGCTTTCGATCACCCATGGACTGACACATTTATCGAATCTTTGTTTTGCGCTACAAATGCCGAGCCGATTGAATATGAATTATTCAACGGCTCGGCTTTTAATTTCAAATCTCGTTGATTACTTCTAATATTGTTTGGTTTAATTATTGATCTATTTTATGTCTGCGTTACAGCGTATAGTTTTGGAAAAGAATGAGGTGTGGTAAAAGTTGCAGTCTGCATGTATTGTAAATGAATACGTATAGAAAAGAACATGATTTTTAGATACATTTATGTGTTTTCTGTGTAACTGTGCAAAAGATTAGGCGAAGGTATATGTTGCTTTAATACATTTAGATATGTCACGTCGTAACATGAAACCGTAGAAAATGAAGCAGAAATTTTTATTTTTGGATATGTTATAGTACTTGAAAAAATAATATATACGTATTTTTTATTATCGGTTGAAATCCACTTTCAAGGGGTGAAATCCACCCCCAAAGTCAATCCCTAAAATTATTTTTTTTAATATTTCTCAGCATCTAATGAATATTTTGAAATTAACTCAACGCCAAAAAATTTCTTATGAAAAGGCGCTTCTAAGGACACAACATTTATGCCGAAGAGTTGCAACCCCCCTTTTTATAGGGGTAAATTCGCTATTTTTTTTACTCTTTTACGACATGTAATTTAGTAAATCAGCTCGAGTGAGTTAAAAATTGCACTGATTATGAAAAAATTCCAAATTTCAATTGAAGTCTTTCGGGATTTTCCAAGAAAAAATGTTATAAGGGTGTTTCACCCCTAGAAACCACCTTTGCCATACCAGAAGCAGGCTAACTCATCTAATCCCGGAGAAAGCGACTTTAGTCGTTTGTTTTTTCTTGAAATAGTTGGACCCTACGCCGTAAGCGAGTGACCTCAACTAACCGACCTACCCCTAACCCACCTAACCTCTAGAAACCACCGCTACCAAACCACAAGCATGGTTAATCCATTGAACCCTGGGAAAAGCAAGTTTAGTCGTTTATTTATTCTTGAAATATTTTAATCCTACGCCGTAAGCGAGTTATCTCAACTAACCAACCTACCCCTAACCCCACCTAACCTCTAGAAACCACCCCTACCAAACCACAAGCAAGCTAACCCTTCTAACCCCGGAGAAAGCGACTTTAGTCGTTTGTTTTTTCTTGAAATAGTTGGATCCTACGCCGCAAGCGAGCTACCCGAACTAACCGACCTACCACTAACCTACCTAACCCAACTCCTAGAAAGCACCCTGCGAAACCGCAAGCAGACTATAACCTTATGTAAATGGCGAGAAATAAATTTATTTCTTGAAAGACATTGATGTTTTATAAAAATTACAAATATGTTTCAAGCGGTAATAATTTTATGTAATAATTATTATTAGCTTTTCATAATAAATAAAAAAAAACTTTCCTGATCCTGATTTTGCACCAACAAATCAGTGTACAAATGATGTCGAAGAAGTCTCATTTGATTATAAAAAAAATGCCGTAGAATATTGGAGAAGCGGAAAAAAAGGAAACTTAAAAATAGAAACTGTGCAAAATAGATTTAAAAACGTTTTATCTAAAATTCAACTTAAACGATGGGCAAAAACAGTTAATCAACATGGTACCTATCGAGACAAAATTGCACAAATTTGCCAGTACACTTTAGAGAATTTCAAAGCCGCTATTGAAGGTGGTTTAATAGTACATGATAAGGATATACTTAAATGGGCGCTACAAGCTCAAAAGGAACTCGGCTCAAAAGATATAAGATTTAAGGCTTCTGCAAATTGGCTATTGAAGTTTAAAAAAGCTCATCGAATAGTATCTAGAAAAATAAATAAGTTCATTACTAAAAAAACCTTGGAGAGTGGAGTAGAACTTGAAATTAAAGCAAATGAATTTATAGCTGATGTAAAATCATGTGTACCAACAATCGGTCTTGAAAATTTATATAATTCAGATATGAGTGGTTTTCAGTTAGAAATGCATTCAGGAAGAACATAAGCAGTAGAAGGAGAAAAACAAGTGCAATGTCTGGTGCAATCAGTTGCATCGACAACGCATAGTTATAACATTCAACCAACAATATCAGCTACGGGAAAACTTCTATCGCCACTTTTTTTAGTATTAAAAGAAAAAACTGGTCAATTGGGTCCTATAGTAGAGTCTTCTTTAATAAGACGAAAAAATGTGCATGTAGAAGCATCGAAATCCGGAAAATTAACTGCAAGTGAGATTTATTTATATCACTGCAATTATATACAAAATCTTTCAATAACAAAGTAATTTTGTTTATTTTAGATCACTTTAAAATTTGGTTAAAAGCGGGTATATTAATGAAAAACCAGATAAAACTGATAATCCTGTACAATTTCGTTTTGGAGATTCTTGCAATATAAAGTGTGAAGAAACAGGATGTACCAATGTTGCAATAATACGATGTGGCTGGTGTAAAAAGTCATTGTGTTTTAAACACTTTTTTGGTGATTATCATTTTTGTGAAAAATTTGTTGAATAATATGTTGCAATTTATCTATTAATAAAAAAAATTGTAAAGCTTATCATGAATAATAATATTTACTCGGGGTAGCTCGTTTACGGCGCCTTTACAGGGGCTAGGAGGGTTAGTTTTTTATTTGTTATTATTTGTTTTGTCATTGATTGTACATGATTTACAAAGAAATAATAACTAATAATAACTATATTAAACGTCCACTTTTTAAAATTAATAATTTGTAAATTTTATTACTTGTTATTTTTCTTTATTACGAATTAACTTTACGTTTAAAAAATAATAACTATTATTATTACGCTTTTACACAGATACATGCAATACAATGCAAAAAATAATCAAAAAAATAACTGATAATATAACTATTCTTATTAGTTTCTAAAAAATGAAAATAGTTATTAAATAACTATTAAAAACTGTTACTATAGTCTTAAATCTTACATTTATAAATCGTTATTAATTTTTATTGTCAGTTTTTTTATTTATTATGAAAAGCTAATAATAATTATTACACAAAATTATTACCGCTTGGAACATATTTGTAATTTTTATAAAACATCAATGGCTTTCAAGAAATAAATTTATTTCTCGCCATTTACATAAGGTTATAGTCTACTTGCGGTTTCGCAGGGGTGCTTTCTAGGGGTTGGGTTAGGTAGGTTAGTGGTAGGTCGGTTAGTTGGGGTAGCTCGCTTGCGGCGTAGGATCCAACTATTTCAAGAAAAAGCAAACGACTAAAGTCGCTTTCTCTGGGGTCAGAAGGATTAGCATGCTTGTGGTTTGGTAGGGGTGGTTTCTAGAGGTTAGGTAGGTTAGGGGTAAGACTTGACAGGCTCCTCGTGGACAGCTGGCCCTGTCAAGATCCAGCCCAGAACGGTTTGTTGGGCGATAGGCTGGCCAACGCATCCCTTTCATAGGCCGGGCATCAGTAGGATGCGGTAGACATCTGCTCCCAAGATGCAGTCTATGTTGGATGGCTCGTAGTAGGCTGGATCCACTAACTCCAGGTCTTGTAGATGCGTCCAGTTTCCTTCGCAGCACTTTTCCTTGGGCAGAACTGAAGTGAGGTTGCCAAGGATCAATTCTTAAAAACTCAGTTTAAAATCAGCACTCTGAGTGGATTTGAGAATAACCTCTGTGACAGATTTTGAGCTTATGGCGGTAGATCCCCCCCACTAATGGAAATGGTAGATTTCCTCTGATTTAGAGAGAGAGATTGGGAAACCTTCTCTGTGATGAATGATCCTTTGGAAGCAGGGTCAATCAAGGCTCGAACAGAGAGAGAGGTTCCCTTTCCTGTCCTGTCCTGGCATCCTGGAGTCGAACAGCGAACTTTGTAAGTCCACTGGGCCACTTGATGCTTTGAGCTCATGCAGTTGTAGCACAACCTGGAAGACTCGACGTGCTCTCTTCTTTTGGATCCATCAAGCTGCAGAAAGGACGGGCAGTATCCAATGAAATGGCCTCCACGGGACAAGCTGCATCCACCTCGAGATTGGAGACTCTTGGAGGCTGTAGAATCCGTTTTAGAAGAACTAAAGAAAGCAGAGACAGACTTATAAGTCCTTGGAAGCTTCTTATTCAGCTGAGATTTAGGCTGCGAGGCAACTGTAGACAGCGAAATGGTGTGAGGCCTTGCGGTCTCCAAAGAACGAGCTCGATTTTCCAGAAAATCCACCATCTGCTGGTAGGAGGGGAAGCCCTCTGTTTCCTCGAGAGATTTCTCCCAGCCTTCCCTGGTAGAAGGGTCCAGGCTCCACTGGTCTGCCAATGAAACGGAGTGCTCGAACTCCTTCCTTAGGCTGGTCCATACCACCGTGAAGTTTGCAGTGTTCACCTCGAGATTAGCCAGCCGTTTGGCAGCTGGGCCTTCTAAGCAGGAGAGAAGATACTGCAACTTAAGAACTGGCGATATGGAGGCCACATCCTTCACCATGGAGCAGAAGCTCTCCTTGAAGGTGTTCCACTCGAGTTGTTTGCTGCTAAAGTGAGGTACACGGAGAGAAAAGACACGCGAATAACGCATGAGCACATGCCACACGACTATAGCATGAAATTTTCACGCGCCGAGTGCATGAGGCGACGCGCTTATAGCATGGCTATCCCCATGCGCATAACGCACCTCACTCGTGCGTTTGTTGCGCGAAGCTAAGCGTAAAACGCGTGGCACTGACGCTATAACTGCATGGGACACAGCCACGCATAATTCGCATAGCTCGCATGCTCAAAGTAGGTGGATAGTGGATAGAAAATTCAGGTAGCGCAGCGCCATAACGGCTGAAAACTCAGAAATGCGAGTTCGATCCTATCTACGGGCAATTTATTTTAACCATCTATTAATAGGTAGAAAAATTGTTATTTTTCCATTTTATTTAATAAATTATTCATAAAGCATCTTCAAATCGGAGTAAAATTAGAAAAGTACTTGAATTTTTTAAACTTCAAAAAAAAATAATATATCTAACAATAAATTTAAATGTATTTGTTATCTTAGTAATAAAAAATTACAATAATTATTTAAGAATTTTTTGGTTTGACTGAGCCAAGAGAAATAGCCGATCAAACTATTTTGGACTCGATATCTCCTCGAGTAGAAATTGTATTAAGGATGATATCAGGGTAAGATCTTGGCAACTCCTGATCAAGATATATACAAATTATAATAAATTGCACATAAAATGATACATGTAATTGTATCATGTAATAATAAAATGTAATAATAAAATATATGTAAATATTATAGAATTGATATTATAGAATTGTAAATGCTTACCGAGTACATTTTTTACTGTAATATTAAATATTTTTATTATTTTTATTAATTTGTTTTAAGCATAGGCAACCGCAATTGAATTCTAATGCACATACCTTTTTAGCTCTGCGTTTAATATGATAATTTAAAACCATTTATTAATACACAAGTTTAAAATAATTGAAGTCAATTCATATTCCATAGGCAATATATTCAGTCCAAATCATTTAAAATAATCAAAACACTTTACAGAGCAGAAGCAAACAGAACTTTACAAAATTGCATGAACTTATTTACTAAGTTATTGTATTTAAAAACTAACAAAAAACATTAACTAATAATTGAGTAAAACAGCAACACCAATATTGATTTTGCCGAGCTAAATTTTTTTTTGCAAACACGTTAACACGACTTTTTTGTCAGCTGTCACATTTTCACTAACGCGTAGAATAATAAAATTTTATTAGTTGAGCTTAAAGACCTAATTAATTTACTTAAATTAATAAATTATGTTAATGTAGGTTACACGCATGTTAACGAAGGTAACGACGCATCGCAAAATTCGGCCAGTGAGCATCCGAGCCCATTCTGCCTCTCTCACTCTATCTCGATTTGCCGTTATCCAACGGCTCAGCGCCTCACGTACCTCTGCCTGCGAACAGCAGTGCGCAGCCTGTCGCTCTCTCTCGATGCGCCACGATACGACAGGACGCGGTACCTCGACCGTCCGATAAGCCGCCTCGTAGCGAGCGACGGGAAACGAACGAGGAGAGCTGGCAACGTAACAGCCGTGGCGACTGCAGATTTTCTGTTATTATCTGTGAGGGCCTAGTGCGCCGCGTGACTCTCGCTTAAAAGAATTACCGGCGGGTCGAGCCCTTAAATTCTCGGTGTAAATTTTTTTTTTGTTTTGCCTCTTCTTTTCGCCGCTTTGCGAGTGCCTGCTGGCACGGGAACCGCCGACAGGAGGCGAGACGTTTGCCGTCGGACGAGAGCCGTTGCCTCGTTCGAGCTCTGCGCTGTCAGCGCTGTGAATAAAATTTTTTTTTCTCTCTCTCGCCGCAGATCGAATAGCTGCCTGGCGCGGCGCAAGTATCGTTTGCCCCTTTCGTGAATAGTTTTTTATTTTTAATTTTTTTGACTGCAATTTAATCTTATCCGCTATCGCCAATCTCTCCGTGTGTAAATATCGTCTGCTTCGACGGCAAAAGAGAACAGTCCTTGTAGACTCGCGCCAGGAAGGAGAGCAAACTGTCGAGCGAGTGTCTACCCTCCTCGTGCCTCCTCTGCGATAAATTTCGAGTGACTGCGCGCTACTTCTACTCGCTGAATCGCTTACTTGAGAGGATGGCGTCGGGAAATAGTGACTCGGTCATAGAATGGGTCGACAGTCTAGAGGAAACCGACCTCGATGCTGCCTTGCGTTGCCAGAACTTAAGCCTCGACGGAAGTGCGGGCGAAAGGCGCTATCGGCTGGTCCGTTATCAGCTAAGATCGCAGCGACAGGCCAATCTTGCGTGGAGCGAAGCGGACATAGCCGAGCCTCGCTACGACCCGTGGACAGCGGCCCCTCTAAATGCGAGTGCCGCCGGGCCCGGGCCGGGGAACAAGGTGAAGTAGATTCACCGATGAACCGTCCGACGGCTGTCTCGTTCTTGATGACTCGGCTGAACACGTTAACGAACGTAACGTTCGGCGATTTTTTTGGTGCCTCGGTGCCAGTGAGCGCTTCAGCCCCGAGCGTGCCTATATCATCCGCGCCCACATATACAAGTGCAGGCGCAAGCAATCGCGCGGACGTACCGAGTACGCAACCGCTCTGCCAGTCCGTACTGCGAACGGATAGTTTTGCGACCGATACTCCTACGCATAGTGGCAACAGACCGCCATTCGGTGGGCAGTTTTCGCTGGTGGCAAACCAGATTTGTTGGAGGCCATGCCGGTGCTACTCTCGGGACTTGCCTTGCAGTGGTTTCGATTAGAACGCCCCAACTGGAATAATTGGGAAGAGTTTCTTCGTGCCTTCCGACGCCGCTTCGGTGGCGTGAATTTCCAGCTGCGACTGCGTGAAGAAGTCCGCCGACGGACGCAAGGTCCGGGTGAAGCGATCGCCGATTACCTCGTGGGATTGCGAAACATCATGAGCTACGTAGTGCCTCCGTACTCGGAAGGAGAACGGCTAGATTTTGCCTACGCAAATCTCCATCCCGATTATAGCGAGAGGATCGAGCGCGACCAGCTCCATACCTTGGAGGATTTGGAACGAAAAGGAGAGCAGTTGGAAGTGACTCGCATTTTAAGACGTGGATATGCGCCGCCTCCTTCGCCACTGGATTGCCTCTTCCCGGAACATGCTTGCCTAACCGCAGCACCTGCAGCACGGCCAAAAATTGCCGCCACATCGGAAGCTAATGCTCGCCCGGCCTCGCCCAGACGAGCCGCTGCGTCCGACGGAAAGGCGAGACGGCGCCAACCGCAAACGTCGGCCTCATCGTCTGTCTTGTCACCGTCGCCCAGTAACCATGCCTCCATGGCAGCGATCGCTGCCAAGGAATACATGCCTGGCCCAGCTATTATTTGGCTAGCCACTCGGATTCAAGCTCGCGGGCCGTGATTGCAGCAAACCCGCAAAAGCCTCCGAGGGGAACGCTTCCGCCGCATTGAACGAAGAGGAAAATGCTAAGCGAGAAATAAAGTGCTACTGGTGCCACGCTCCGGATTACACCACGCGTTCATGCCTCAATCAAAATTGCGTGGAGCGTAGAAAGCAGCGGGGAAATGGAAGAGGGAGACGTCGCCAAGGATCAGCGTCGTCTCCCCCGAACAACAACCGCCAGTAAATCCAAATTTAGCGTGCCTCTGCGAGTATTGTGCCTCGACAGAAGCGCGCGGCGCAGACGATCGTTTCTTCTTGCCTCTTGTAATAGGTGAGAAAACCTTCTCTGCCTTGGTAGATAGTGGTTCAATGCACACGTATCTAGGACAAAATACGTTCTCGTCACTGCCTATGACAGGCGCAGCGACATCAGCAACGACGGATCGGCTGCATCAATACAAGGGAAACTTGCTTTAAGCCTGTCAGTAGGTAGCGTAACGCGCTCCGTACAAGCCCGTCTATTGCCTTGCTTGGCGTATGATTATGTGCTGGGAATTGATTTCTTGAAAGATTTTCGAATTATAATCGATTACGGAGAAAGTACTTGGAAGATGCCATCACAGCCGTCGGAAGGATTTATGACGTCCGTGCCTGTACAGGCCTCTGTTTGCGCAGCTATCGTCGAAATTTCCGACGAGCAACATCGAGTGATTGCCGACTTGCTCTCTCGTTGCTTGCCTCCCCCGACTGCTAAACCCACGGTCACTAATTTAACTGAGCACAAAATCGATGTGCAAGGGCACGCCCCATCAAGCAGCGATACTATATGGTTGCAGAACCAGTACGCCAAGCGATGCATAAAGAAGTCGATGAACTACTCGACTCGGGGCGAATAGAGCCCTCCCATAGTGCCTGGTCCAGTCCGGTGGTGATGGTCCGTAGACCAAACGGCGTTTACAGATTTTGCATAGATTTTCGCAAAGTAAACGCCGTCGCGAAGAAAGACGCGTATCCATTGCCTTATATGGACGCAATCTTAGAGAAACTTCGCGCGGCTAAATATATTTCCACTCTCGACTTAAAGCATGCCTACCATCAGATCCCGATGGAAAAGGACAGCAAAGAAATTACTGCATTCACAGTGCCTGATAAACGTTTGTTCCAGTGGAACGTCCTGCCTTTCGGCCTCTCCAATGCGCCGGCCTCGTTTCAACGAATGATCAACGGTATAATCGGGCCGGAGATGGAGCCGAATGTCTTTGCCTACCTTTACGACCTGATAAAAGTAACCAAGACGTTTGAGCAGCATCTCGCAATTCTCGAGAAAGTGCTACACAAATTGTCTGCGGCAGGTCTGCAAATAAATCGGGATAAGTGTGAATTCTGTCGACAGAGTGTGCGATACCTAGGTTATCGCGTCGACCAAGATGGCTTAAAACCCGACCCCGAGAAAATCGAGCCGATTCTCCTATATCCGGCTCCGAAAAACATAAAGCAGCTAAGGCGTCTGCTAGGCATGACCTCCTGGTATAGGAGGTTCATTGAAAATTTCTCAGAGGTCATGGAGCCATTTACGCGACTGCTGCGCAAAAGTTCGCGATTTCTGTGGGGAGAAGAGCAGGAGCGTGCCTTTCAGGCCGTCAAGATCGCTCTCACAACCGCCCCGACGCTTGCATATCCGCATTTAGAACTGCCTTTCTCGCTGCAGACGGATGCAAGCGCCACCGAAATCGGCGCAGTTCTAACGCAGGAAATAGACGGATGCGAGCGCGTAATTGCCTATGCCTCGCGCTCTCTCTCTAAAGCGGAGTGCAACTATAGTGTGACCGAACGCGAATGCCTCGCCGTTCTTTGGTCGGTGGAAAAATTCCGACAGTATCTAGAAGGCACTGCCTTCACGGTCATCACCGACCATAGCTCGCTCCGTTGGCTTCAAAATCTGCGCGATCCAACAGGACGATTATCGCGCTGGGCGTTAAAAATGGCTCAGTACGATATGCAGATCGTCCACCGCAAAGGAGCCCTTCATCACGTGCCTGATGCACTCTCTCGGATGTTTTCCGACGATGAAGATGACCCGGCGGCAATTAAGGCATCAAATCCGAAGTCGTGGTATGAACGGCGACTTTGTTTGATACAAACAATGCCTCACAAATATCCAGATTGGATAATTGAGAACGGCAAAATATACCGACATCGCCCGGATCCCATTATCGAGGATATCGTAGGGGACTTACAAGCATGGAAGCTAGTACTGCCTGAAAATTGCCGCCGGAAAGCGCTCGAAGAAGCACATTCCGTGCCTACGGCAGGCCACCTCGGAACGGCAAAAACTTTTCGCCGCTTAGCTGGGAGTTTTTATTGGCCCGGATATTACGAAGATACAGCGAAATTCGTGAAACACTGCCTTATTTGCCAAGCCTGCAAGGTTGACCAGAAAGCTCCCACAGGCATGATGGGCTAACGGGTAATCGAGCAGCCGTGGACAATCGTAGCAGCCGACATAATGGGACCTTTGCCTCCATCGAACTCCCGCGCTTCGTATCTGCTTGTCTTCGAGGATCTCTTCTCACGATGGGTAGAACTCGTGCCTTTACGAAAAGCCAACGCTCAATCAATTATAAAGGCCCTAGAAGAAAATATAATTTCCCGTTACGGTGCCCCGCAAGTACTGCACACCGATAACGGC
>UELU01139063.1:0-15206 GCA_900490025.1 Megastigmus dorsalis
TATTTAACGCTCATATCGTTACACTTTAATTTACAAATTATTAATATTAACATTATTATTAACATTATTATTATTAACATTATTATTATTATTAATATTATTTACATTTGTAAAAAATCCGCGTGCGCGCCACCCACCCGCGAGCGCGCCACCCATCCGCGTCACCCGGCCACGAGCACGGTCGCGTCACCCGGCCACGGCTCCTGTTGCGTCATCCGGCCGCGGAACCCGTCCGCGCCCCTCCCCACTCCGCGCCTCCCCCCTTCCGCGCCACCCATCCGCGGCACCCGTCCGCGCGTCTCCCCCTCCGCGCGGCTCCCCCCTCCACGCGTCACCCGTCCGCGCGCGGCCGCCAGGGCATGGCGCCTTCCCCCTCCACTTATCCTAGAATCATGTACCCCAGACAGAAATAAGGATCCCAGACGGTGTCTGAGAATTATGTACCCCTACTACTCATGAGTTTCAATACTCTAACTATACATATAAATCATAAATACATGCACTTATATTCTCAAAACATAAAATTTTATAATTTTTTTATTCAAAAATCGTTGTTACATACACAAAAATAAGCAAGCTACTGGCCTCTTATCTAGCTTAAAAATTAATTGACTATTAAACGATTCGGAGCAGTTATTTGTACGTCGAATAAGGCCAAAGATGCTGAATCCTTCCGGCTTTATAACTCCAAGCCAAAAGCGCTTGAAATACTGTAGAAAATTTGAGAGTTTGCCACGAATATCTTCTCTCATAGAATCTTTTAGCCCTTAATAGGCGCCCATAATCATTTCAGGTGGCAAAAAGGCTAATGCCATTATTTTTTTTATCACGAAGTTTAGTTCTTCATCAGCTCGCAAATCCGCCGCAAGAGACTTTAACTTTCCTTGAAGCGCTTTAAAAATAAGAAATTGTTTATTTCATCGCAACGAACATATTAAAAACGTAGTGATTTCGAATTTATATGTACTGAAGTTCACAGTCAGACTCATAAAACCGTGCATTGTGAACTATAAATATAGAACATAGATACAATTATAAATAAAATATAAAATATAAATAAAATATAAAATATAAATAAAATATAAAAATAGATATTAACGTCTAAAAGCAAATAACCATTATTAATAAATAAATTAACGCCTTTCGAGTTTAATATTTATGAAACTAATAAGCCTGTTAATTTTCTAAGACTGACAAATGTTGTTAATAATAGTTGAGAGGAATGATTTTCGAAGTCTTTCGTCTGCCTATCCTGTCTGCAAACTTTAGTATCATTTTCATTTAATAATAATGATGATAATAGTAATAATAGTAATAATAAAAACATCGATACCCTGTCAAAATGGACATTGCAGCCTACGGCTTTTACATTTAGGAAAACTGTCCTAATTGCTGCTCTCATTGGCGCTTCAAAATCAGACATTGCAATTTGTAAATCTGTGAAAGGACAGACTTCAACTATGTGTTTAAAAATGTCTTCATACGCCACTGTAGTTCTGCGCTTCATTAAGCACATAAATATCGGTACAACCTTTTCAATAAATTAGTAACTATTATTTTAATATAAAAATTCCAATTGCAAAGTAATATATTTTAAGTACTTACGCAGCCTGCTCGAAGCCCTAAAATATTTAATAATTGAGTGACGTCCTGAATATTAGGACGGCACTGAAAAGTTCCGTCAATAAAAACGTGTGTGACGTTACGGAAAAAATTCGAAATAAAATTCTCATCATAAAATACAATATGTACAAATCCCTCAACGTCACACTTTAGCTGCTGTCAATTGATAATTATTATATTTCAAAAGTTTTTTGTATTTATTTTCCTGCAGCTGAACGGAGAACTCTTCTAAGGTTCTTGGATTCGGCGGAAAATAAGTCAGTCTCTATCTTTTCATATTCGCTCGCATACTACAGAGTGTCATTTTTTCAGCAGCTTTAGGAAACCTATAAATTAAAATATTATATCTAACGTAGGCATATTGTAAATCATCAACATATGAAAGGAGACACAATTCAGAATTCGAAACGATATAAGAGATTTAAAAATTTTCCCTTTTTGCGATTAACAACTCACCGGGACAAATCTATAACATGTTTCTCATAAAACTACACATTTGTAATACTATTTCCTTAAAAAAAATTATATTAATGCTAGAATTTTACATGAAACATGAATATAAGGTGATGACCAAAATTCAATACTGTAAAATCGCGGCCACTGACTCTCGTACCGCGAAATTGCATATAAAATCTACAAGATTTTTCAATTTCCTTTCGAAAGAAAAAAGTTTCAATTTTTTGAAAACGAAAATGGCACCTGACACTTTACCAATTAATTGCAAAACAACTAAAAGGTATCCGCCTCTGAAACCTTTTTTATTTGAAAGAAAATTGAAAAATCCTTAAAACCATGTGGATTTTTTATGCAATTTCGCGGTACGAGTGTCAGCGGACGCGAGTTTATAAAAAAGCTGACGAATTTCGCCCATAACCTGACACTTTGCACATTAATTGCAAAAAAACTAAGAGGTATCCACCTCTGAAACTTCTTTCATTTGAAAGGGAATTCAAAAATCTTTAAGATCGTGTGGATTTTATATGCAATGTCGCGGTACGAGAGTAAGCATAACTTCTATCATTGGTACAATTTTTTTAAAGGAAACAGTATTATAGATGTATAGTTGTATGAGAAACATGTTATAGTTCAGTCCAGTTGGGTTGTTAATTGCAAAAAGGGAAAAATTGTTCATTTGCAGAGCCGGTGCACCGGGCGCCCCATTTCGTTCCTGGTCGTGTCCGCTACCGTGGTCGCCAACTTCAGGATCATGATTTAAAAATGTTAAACATATTTGAAGATAAAGATTAATTTTTTTTAATAAACTTTGTCAGCACCTCAGTAATCATATAAGCACTAGGTTCAATTTTGTACATATAAATAATAATTTACAATATCGTTTTTTACTAAGTTTACTGATTTCTATTTTCAAAAAGCTAATGAATTTATGTTAATTAAATAATTTCTTGTTTGTGTATCTTATTGCGCTGCTGCGAATCTAGTGATTATTGAACCTCTTTAAAACATAATAAAAAATTTACATTTCACACGCCTGTTCATACAAGTCTGCGAATTTATGGTACTGCTCCTTGAGCTGACTAAAAATCCATTCTCTCATTCGAATAACCTTATCTTTGTCGTCCGAGAAGCAATGGCCAGAATGAGGCTGCTTCATAGACAAAACTTCCTCCCCATCAAGTCTTTGGGCAGTACCATGACACCCACTTGTTGAGCAACGAAAATATCTAAAAATATTTGTGGAACGACTAATCAAATTTAGAAACGAATAGTTTGGGAGAAACATGATATATATTAATAGTATTGCACAAATTTAATATTGTGTTGTATATAATACACACCTTTAATATTAATTTTTTGCCATCGGAGGCAGAGATAAGGAAAGGGTTCGAACATGGACGAATTTCATCGTTTTTTTATTATCTTATTTCCTCATCTTTAACCTTCAATTGTAGAAAAACGAAGAAGTGCCTACCTGTGATACTTGTTCATTCTAAAAATAATTGAAACATCTTCTAATTCCTATTGGTTTTATATATAATTTCGATTTACGAGAGACCACAGCCGCAAAGAAACGACGAAATTCGTCCATATCCGAGCCCTTTCTTTATCTTTGACCTTCGATTTCAAAAAAAGCAAGAGGGGTCCAGCTTTGAAACGTAGTTTATTCGAAAGATAATTTCAAAATCTTTCTATTCCTATTAGTTTAATACGTAATTTGGAAATGCGAGAGCCAGAAGCCGCGATTTTGCATAAGTGATATCGGCTGACACCTTATATTCATTTTATGTGAAATTATCCGAAGAGCTTTATTATTGTGACTCTGATGGTCATAAACCATAAAAGAAGAAATTTTAGTTCAGGGGCTTCATGCACCCTATACGTCCCTTGCCGAGGCCGTTAGCTCCGCCGCCAATTGCAGCTTCATACTTTTGGCGATTATTATTTATACATCATAAAATGTGCATGTAAAGTTTGAAAGAATTAATACTTCTCGTTTTTTGTTACATACCCTTGAAGTATCGAAAATTAGGCCAGCAGTCGATTCGCAGTACAAAAAAATACATTTAAGCTTGCATTATTTAAATTTGGTGACTGTTTATTGGCAAAAACTGAAGGGGCTTGGTATTTATATATTATACAATGTTTATGCAAAGTTTCCAACAATAAACACCTGCAGATTATTTCTTACGAGAATTTGAATATCGAAAATGCATAAAAAAAACTAGTGTATGCAGTAGACGTGGGGTAGGCCAGAGCCGTCTTTGTACATAGGCCCAAGAGGCCCAACCCTAGGGCCCCACTTCTTTTGGGGGCCCCAAAAAGTGATTAATAAGTACATTTTTAAATTATATTCTTATAATTAATTTTTTTAACTTAGGAAAATAATTAGTGTGACCTTTTTGTATTTTATAATTTATTTCTAGATTTTTTTAAAGCAAAATCGGAAATTATGCTATTAAAACAAATTTTATCTAGTATATCGGATTCAACATACATTATTGCTAAATTATTTAGTCTATTCTCCAACATCGTACTTCTCTGATTATTTTTTATAAGCTTTAAGCTTGAGAACGACCTTTCTCCACTACAGTTTGTAACCATCATACATAAATATATACGAAAACATATTTCGATATTTGGAAATGTAGAAATTAAGCAATCACTTTTTATTTGTTTATATAAATCCGATATACTTAAAACATTTTCTCTTCCTATTTCATTTATATAATGTTTAAATTGAATACATTCTGATATTAAACTTTCTTCTGATATATCATTATCATATATTTTCGCAATATTTTTACAATACTCTTCAATTACTTCATTATTCATGCCATGAAGAATAGAGAAAAAGCTGAAATTTTCATTTATTTTGCTATATGCTAATTTACGCTGTCTAATATTCAAACACAGACTATCAACTATCGGAAGAAATATGCCTATTTTTAATTTATCTTATTCACTCAAAATTACATCTTCAGCAGGTCCTTCAAATGCAGTTACTCTAACACTGCGTCTGCGAGATCTTTGATTCTTCTTGGAATTTCTTCAACACCTGCTTTCTGTTTTGCTCTATCTAAATAATCAGAAAATTTATCTCTTTTCTCATCCAAATATTTTTCTAACGAAATGAGTAAGTCTACTACAACTGATAAATTTTTACCTTCTTTTTGAATAGATAAGTTAGTTTTATGAATTTTTGATAAAAAGTCATTCCAAACAATAAGTAAAAATATATTTGTGAAATTCATTAATTTTTCGTGAAGACTTAATGCTTCAAGTCGCGTATCACTTTTTCGTCGCGGACCATCTAGTTTCAGATAACGACTTTATAACTTTCTTATTTCCTAAAATAGTCACCAGTTTTTGCCATTTATGCGTAGATGCCGAAAAAAAAGTGTAAAGTTTTTGCAATAAACCGAAAAATTGCATAACTTCTAAATTGCATTCAGCTGCTTTAACACCAATTAAATTTCGTGAGTGACCAGCACACGGTATATACTCGGCATATTTGTTGACTTCTTTTAGTCTAGCTTGTAAACCTGAATAATGACCCGCCATGTTTGCAGCATTATCGTACGATTGTCCTCTGCAGTCACTTAAGCTTATTCCATTTTCTTCTAAAAAATTTATTACAATGGTTGTTAAATATTTGGCTTTATGGGATTCAATCGGTATAAAACTCAAAAAACGTTCGATAGGTTCATCATCAGTTACATATCGTACAATGAAAACCAATTGATCTTCTCGAGAAACATCTGGTGTGGAATCGACAGAAATCGAATAATATTTCGCCTTTTTTAAATCGTTAATAATCCATGCCAAAACTTGTTTACCCATTATGTCTATTAACTCTTCGCAAATGTTTGCTGATAAATACGACGTCATACCACGACCTTTGTTTCCATATAATTTAAAGTGATTTTTAAGAAAAGGATCAAAATCACTCACTAATTCTAGTAGCCCTAAATAATTTCCGTTTTTTGTCGATCCTAACGTTTGATTTGATCCACGAAAAGCTAAGCCTCTACTTGCAATAAATTTAATAACTTTAATTAGTCGAAACAATAAGTCTTTCCAATAATTACACTCCGCATGTAATTCTTGCAGCATTCTTTCGTCGGTGCGACTTGTCATACTTTTACGTTTGCTGTATGTTATCAAACATTCCTTGTATTCACGTCCTTCTTCGTGTTCCTTAATACGTTTGTCATTTTTCCAATCATCGAATCCATAAAAACTTAATTGACTGTGCTCTTTAGAAAATAGCCTACATACAAAACAAAACACAGTTCCTTTTGAAGGAGAGTATAATAGCCACTCACGGTCAATGATTTCGCCATTTTTCAATCGACAACTAAAAAGCGATTTTTGCAAAGTTCTTTTCTTCATTTTACCATCAGCTTCATTATAGAAACGAACAGATTCTTTAAAATTACCGTCCTTGTTTCTGCAAAAAGCTGGCCCTTTTAGGATACAATAAGATATTAAATCTTCATTTAGTTCCCAAAGTGCTGAATCAGAAGGATAATTTATTTGTATACTTTTGTCGAGAACTGTAAAAAAATAAAAATTTTTTAAAATTATTGATAAATTCATAATATTTATTGATGTCTTAATTTTGTTTTAATTTAGAAAAAAATAAAAACATTAATTAACATTTATTTACGTAGAAATTACATTTATAACTCACCTGATAGTGGCTGCTCTCCTTCTAAAATTTCAGCATTTTCATCGTGATTAGTTGTCATGAATGACTTTTCTCTGTCTTGCAATGGTTCTATCTTTTCCTTGCTACCTGTATTTGCCGCTGTTTCTAAACAATATAAAATATTGTTAAGACAATTAATTTTAACAATAAATTATAATTATGAAAATTAATATATTTGCGCACTAGTTTTATTAAAATATTTATTTCATAAAATTGTCCATTTATATCAAAATAAAAATATATAAATATTGCCTAAAATATATATAAAATTTAATTTCGGTAGAGTGATATCATTAAACGCTAGCATATCATCGTTAAATTTCTGATATTTTTACATTTTTTCTTTTTTCTACATTTTTTCGCCTTGGCAATTCACACTTTTGTTAATTAGCAATGATTCTGTCTTCAATAAAAATGGGAATACTACTCAATTTAAGAAATTTATTATCGTTTGAAGAAATTATTATGTATTCAAAATGTTAGTAAACAAAGTACATAACATATGTTTAAAATTGAGAAGAATAAAATAAAAATGTTACAATTTGGATGGTCGATTGAAGTAAATCATCAATCGAGATAATACTGCAAATGTACGGAATTAAACAAAGCCGTAAAACAACTGCATGTCGTCCAATAGATACGCACAGCATTGATACATACATAAGCTGACACAGAGCCGCGATCGGAAAAAGTCTCCCGCGCAACGTTGTACGCATATATGATATATTCCACATATGAATACGTAAGAATACAGCTTAGAATTATAGTGAATAAATAACCAGTTAACAAATCGAGCTCGTTAATATATTTTATTATAATAATTAAATATCTTGTACAATATTCGTAAATATTTTTTCTTAAAATACATATTTTATCTAAATCATTAAATCATTCTTACGATGCGATATTATAGAAAAATAACTATATAATTATAATACAAGTATAATTACCCGTTTTTTTCATGTTCACTGTTGTATTCACTACAAGATTCAACGGTATTGTTTTCAGATATAGTTTTATAATAATCAGATATATTTGGCATCTTTGAAATCTTAATTTTCTCTTCTTCTGCTTTAAGCCTCTTTTGTGCACCACTTAAATACATACGTCTCATTTTTTAATATTATTAGAACACAGCGATCACAGATTAATATAAAAACTCATGGGAATGTAAAGAGTCCGCATGTAAAGATCGGTCCGGTATACTCACATTTAACAACAAACTATATGAGAAAGGAAGAGAGAGGTTAGTGTGGGAAGAATAAACAAAACAAAACATAGTCGCATCGTCTGACTGTGTTTTAGCTGCCTTTAGTTTTCCGCGAACTTTTATCGAATCATAAATTTTGGCGCGGTAAATCAAATTACAGACTTGATTTAAATTACATTTAATTAAAGCTGTACATCTGATGCTTGCTGCTTATTACTTATAGCTATTAATAAGAGTTGTATATGAAAAATAAGGTAATGTACAGCTTTACACTACATTCAAGGCGATATGAGTAGAGTAGGCCCTAATCTATAGGATACAGAGCTAAGAACAGTTTATTCAACAGTAAGCCTCATTTTTCTTGTGAATAAATATATGTTATGCATTATAATATTAATTATAAAGCTAAACATTTAAAAAATTTTTTATATAGCACTGCGTGGCATAAATCCGCTCTTAGGTCACGCTTATCTCGCTATAGCGTGTACGCTCGCGCGCTAACTTCACGGTGCCCTAATGAACTACTTACACCACGGTCAAGCGTGACCTAAGTGCGGATTTATGCCTGCACGCAGCGCTATAACATATTGTACGATACTTGTGTTCTAAGCAGCCCTTTAAAGCACGGCGTTTAGCTAATACACGCCGTGCTGTAAAGTACCACTTACGACACTTGTATCGTAATATACTATTAAAAATTTTATTAGAAAAATGTAATTTTAATCAAGTTTAATAAACAGTGAATTCGAATATTTTAACTCATTTCTGCATTGAATTGTCAAAATAATTATTTACATGATGATTTACAATAAAGCCCATATTGCCCCATCGTAAACTTCATACAGTTCTGCACGTGAAACTTATTAGTATAACCTTATTAAAATTTAATTTTTTAAAAAATATATTTAAAATTTTTTTGCAAATACTAAATTACTTAAACAATCCTGCAATAACATTTCATAATTTAAAAGTTATTATTTTTAAAATACAAACATTGCCAATCTGTACTGCTACCCTTGCATTTTATAAATATAAAAAATTTCACATAAATACTGAATTTAAAAATTGATATATATGGTATTATTGTTTCGGATATTTTCCGGACACTTCTTGTAATTGAAATTTTAAAAACTTGCTGTTATTCAGTTTTTTTTTTTTTTTTAGAAAAGGGCCCCAGAGTACAATCGGGCCTATGGCCCCTTAGTACTGAAAGACGGCCCTGGGGTAGGCGCAACTTAGGATAGGTAGGCGCTAGATTAAATCTCGCGATGAGATGGCTTGGAGACTTGATGCTTAGTAAATCATCTTCGTCGCGAGAAAATGTCAATTTCTGCTAAATTAGAATTCGCGGAGCGCATGGTACAGCGTCGAAAAATAAGCGATCTTTTTTTCAAATCGAGTAATTTAATTACGCCCTCGATAATATTATTTAAAATTATATTAAACAATTATATTGAAATTATAAAGGGTTTTAAATACATCTGTTGAAAATGATTTTTCTGTTAAAATACTGATTTTCAATTCTAAAAAATATTCATTATTTTTTAAAAATATTTCTGACTAGCACCCCCCGTCGCGGCTTCGCCCGCGCTACAATACATAGATGTAATATAATAATTGTTTAAACCACTTTACCCGCCGACCCAATGTTGTTCGCCTGCGGCGCCCGCCTGTATTACTAAAGAGAAATAATCATTAGAAAATATATTAAATTGTTTTATTTCTTTATTTTTCTTATTTAGCAGTAGTAACTGTTTTTAAATGAAAGTTGTATAAAGAAAAAAATCCCTAGATCTCTTGCGCAGGCGCACATATTCGCTTTTGAATCTTAGCGATCATACTCTGTTAACAAAATTATTTCTTTATTGCTAATAGTTATAATAAGTGTCAAAACCCAGTACATATATGTGAACCGCAAAAATTTTGCAAATGTTTGATCATATTTATTTATCCTTAAACCATCTCTAACGTAAACGCAAGCCACTATACTGCGACATGAGTAGCTTGCACTGTTCGATTTTTTTCTGAAAAAACGAAAAAATACGCGGGACAAACTAAATAATTTTGCAAACGCTATTTACAAATCGCAATTTTTCGGTATTTTCTTCATCGCGATTAATTAATGTTGGCCGCTGAGTTCCTGTACCCAAATTGTAGTCTTTTGAATTGGAAGGGTAACTATCGGGATCATCGGGATGCAAGGAATTAGTGCTATTTCACCTTTAGGAGGGCCTGCAGTGAGAATATTAGTTTCTATAATATTATTCGCATAATTTTGATTTATAACCTATTGAGACTATTTCATAAATTAGGGAAATTAAGATTTGTTAATAGAATAATAGGAGGTCCTATTATTTACAAAAATGAAACCGCTAGTAAGAATACTCGCTGAGGAAGGTTCAATACATCGAGTACTCAAAATTTTACTCAAAAACGGTTTGCTCAATAACGGGTTTCGCGCTCCTACTTATACTCTCGCCGACAACTGTTTAGGTGCGTGTTCTCTACCAGCTATACGTCGCCGCCTGGTGGCAGACGCGCGACTCTGCTTTCCTACACGGCGGCGCGCGACTACGCGAGTACTCCGCCGGCCGACCACGGCACGCCGTTGTTCCTCCATATTACTACGCTACGCGTATGTAAGTAGTCCCTGATTATTTTTTTTAATAATTTATGATATATTTTAATACAAAACCTAGCCTATGCTACTCCACAATGCCAAAAATGTATCCTATCAAAATTTTGTTGTAATCGATTAAGTAGTTTTTGAGATTTTGTGACGTGTACAAACAAACGCTGTCTCTTTATTATATTAGTATAAGATAACATATTCTCAAAATTACTCATCTCGCGATGGATTTCAAGATTTGCTTTTAAATTAATACTCTCCACCACGGGAGCACGACAATTTTGGCGAAATTACAATTCGTGGAGCGCATGGTAACGCGTCGAAGAATAGCGTTCTTTCTTTTGTTTTTGGAAAAAAGTAATTTAATTACGAATTCGATAATATTACTTAAATTGATATTGAAAAATTATATTAAAAATATACAACATTACATAAAATTATTCCGGTTTTTTAGTACATCGATTAGAAGATTTTTTTCTATTGAACAATGACAATTTTCAATTACAAAAAATATTCATTATTGTTTTATTTATATTGTTATAATTCCGCATCTCACGATGGAATGGATTATAAGATTTGTTGCTAAATTAATACTCTCCGCCGCGAGAGCACGCCAATTTTGGCGAAAACTGAATTCGCGGAGCGGATGATCAAACGTCGGAAAATACGCGTTCTCGTGTTTTTCATAATTGTAAATATATATCGTTGAAAAGAGAAGAATCGCATTTGTTATTTTAATTTTTGCACTTACGTTACAACTCCGTATCTGCCGTTCACATGAAAAGTGCGATTTTCTGCACGGCGTTGTGATTCTGGCAGAAATTTTCTTTTCTTCCCCGGAGACGGTCCTTCTTCTATCATCTCGTCCGCCGCTGCTTCTGCAGTCGCGTTTTCCCCGTCAACCTCAAAATGCATCTCGTCATTCTCGTCCGCAGCCACATGTTCATTCTCGTCATTTGAAATTTCATTGACTGCCGCATCTCCTGCCACTTCATCTGCCATTTCTGCTGATAGTTCATCTGCCATTTTTCGACGCACTTATCAAACAACTTTCACAATAACAAACACAATCAAAAACGTCGATTACACAAAAATGCAGCAAAACTGAAATGCTTCAATTGTCAATGCTGCTCCGGAACACGAGCGCGCACGGTGATGCGTAAAGGAGCAATGTAGGTGACATGTGTGGGGTTAGGAGTGACTTGATATGGCGGCCGCCATATTCAGCTTGATATTTTTGGCGATTATTATTTATACAGGATAAAATGTGCACGTAATGTTTGAAAGAATTAATACTTCTAGTTTTTATTTACATATCCTTGAAGTATCGAAAATCAGGCCAGTAGCCGATTTACAGCGCAAAAATGCATTTAAACTTGGTTTATTTAAACTTGGTAGCTGCTCATTGGCTAAAATTAAAGGGGCTTGATATTTATACATTGCAAAAAATGCAGAAAAAACCAGTGCAGACATGTAGACGTGGGGTATAGGCGCGACTTACGATAGATACGCGCTAGGTTAAATTTTTGATGCTGTGCGCATATGAAAAATATTTTTCTGTTGAACATATTGTTATTTGTATATTACTGCTTTTCATTCATTATTTTGTTTTAAATATTTATAATAACACACACACACACATATATATATATATATTATTTAGTTTCTTTTAAATACACATGAAAAAAAAATAATAATTACAACAGAATTAATTCATATACAATTCAATTACATTTAACGGAAAAAAATGAATTAGAATTCCATATGAATTAATTTTTTTACATTAATTCTGTTGTCATTATTATTTCTATTTTATTTCATATGCATTTCAAATAATCTAAACAATATGTACATGTTATTATATATAGTTAAAAATAATAATGAACGTTTTTTCCAATTGAAAATCATTATATTGTTCAACAGAAGAAGATTTTTCAACAGAAGTATTCAAATTGAACCCTGTATAATTTTAGACCCTATATAATTCTTTATGATCAAATCTTTTTTTGAACTATATGGGCTCAAAACTTTACTGGCTCATTCAGAATAAGAATGCAAAGCAATGAAACTTATATTTAAGTATAAAAATTATTTGTTTATAACGTGTTATAGAGGCACAAATCTCAAAACTTTGTGTGAAATTCGGTATCTGAGGCATGGTTTCAGTGTTCGCATTTAATATAATTTCTGCCCTTGAATATGATTTCCAAATATTCAAAATTTACAGGCTTATTTAGATAGAAGAGAGAATATAGGTAGGGTATATAAGGAGGTTAACTAGCGGGCTCGAAATATCACGTCATGTCTAAGGCAGTCTTACCATCACAGCCTTACTGATGAGTCCAGATGTTAATCTGGGACGAAACGGAACAGTAGAGTAGTTTATTAGCATTGTTTTATAAGACTGTAAGATCGATGAAAAAAGTCATATCAGATTATGCTATATTTCGGTCGACAAAAGTAATTTTTCTAATTTTAAATTTAAAAGACACGTTCCACAAATGGTCTAGGGGCGAGAAACTGCTAAATTTGTGTAAAATTTGGTATTGAAAAAGTCATACTTTGAATAGTATCTTATCAATTGACGTAGTTATATAAAAATAAAATAAATGTTATTCAAAGTCTAAAAAAGGAAGAGTCAATGAAACTGTAAAAATCGCATCACCAACTAAATGTACACATCACAACAATATGTAAAAATATATTATCTTCCATACATTGTGAAGATTAACCGCTAAAAATCAATGGTACACCATATATTTAGTCCATAAATTTTTGTAAATTTCGTATTCAAAATTGAAAAACATGTATACGATTCATTTCATTACGTTTGTAAAATTATATGTAAAATTGTTTTCTTTGAAATTAAACTTTTTGCTCGTATATGAAAAATAGTGAAACTGTAAGTTACTTACCTTAGACAGAAAATAACGGCCCCTAATTATAAAATAAAAAAGAACAGTAATTTCACTTAAATATAATTCTAGAAAAAAAAATCTCCGATAAAATTATATAAAATAATCAATTTTTTATCTATATAAGCCTAAATGTTAAATTATGTACCAATATTAATTTAATATTATATCGATATTTAATTGTAAAACATTAGAAATTTATTACTATAGATTATAAGTAGGATATGTATTTCTTACAAAGGCTTGTTAATACAAATTTACATCTTCATTGAAAATGCATGAAAATTAACCACGATCTACTATAATAAACAAAAGTATATTGTAGTTTAAAGGTGTGTGTTAATGTCTGAATGATCTTACAGATTTTTACATTTGCCGAAATATATAAAGATAGAGATGAATTTTGGGAATAAAAATCGGGCAGCATCTCGGTAATATGTAAATATTATGTGATTCCAATTTTATGAAACTCCGAAAAATGTACCTGTAAAGTTTCATCAAAATCAAATTGCCGAACTACTCGTGGTCCACTTGTAAACAAAGCATAAATATGAAGATAGAGCATAAATATGATACGGTTAACTTTAATTTACTCCTGTACGCTTGAAATGATTAGTCACTCGTTTAAATACGAAATACCGAGCATACTATGCTTTTACTGAATTGCAGAATATTGAAGTATGAACAGAATTCCACTTATATTAATGTTATTACAGCTTGTCTTTTACTTCGAAAATCTTTTTTTAAATGATATGTTTTTATTTTATTGTGCCATTTTTATAGAAAGAGAACCCAAAATTAGAGACTGTCGACTCTAGGCATGAACATAACAATTTAGGAAAATAGGCAATGAGGTACCAACTGAGGAAAATAAACAAGGATAATCTAGAAGCCAGGGGGGTTTTCGTGGCCGATCGAGGTCCACTTACTCATCAAAGTTTTCTAGTCGTATTTTAGTATGCTGATTTCTAATTTCGAGGGTGCTTTGTCATTGATATTTACAAAAGTTATTAACAATTTAATTGCTTAAAACACTGTAGAAAGAAAACTATAGACTAAAATGATATTTTGGATTTTGAATAAATTGTTTGGGTACTTCCAGTCGCAGTAGTCTGAGAAGAATTCTACAATCATAAAATAATTAGTTTTAATTAGTTTTAATATACAGTTTTATAAAAATTTATTAACTATGTTTACTAAATGAATAATAATTTATTAATAACTTATTTATAAATTTTTAATGTCGATGTAATAATTAGAGTACGAGAACGTTCTGGGTCCTTAGTATATTTTTTCGCATAGTGATAAAAGCTTAACGTCTACAAACTTTTCTAATTATTGTAAAAATGAGCCGGAATATAATATTATGTAATATACAACATCTGATACATGGTTTTCTACATTACAAAAAAGATGACCGAAATTGGTACAAGTCATTTGTTTAGGAGGCATAAAAATCCGTACTCGTACTCTATTTTTACAAAGCTGATCTTTACATTAATCCTCTTGGGCATAATTACGAGATATCTCCTAATGACATTTTTTTAATAACTTTTGATGTAAAATGACTTTTATGTGAACCAAAAGTTTATGTGGAATGAAATTTTCATCGTCAGTGAATGAACTAGTGAGATCAATTATTATACTGTTTACACTTTA
>UELU01139064.1:0-17783 GCA_900490025.1 Megastigmus dorsalis
CCCCCCCCCCTCTCTCTCTCTCTCTCTCTTTCTCGCTCTCTCTCTCTCTTACTACTTGCTATACTTTGTTATAATACTACTTTAACACTACTCTGATTACTCATTACAAAAATTTTGGAAACATATGTCCAACTTTGTCCATATTTTATTGATAAGATTAGATGCTGTAATAGAAAATTTTCTTTTACTTCAGAATTTTTAAAATACCTGTTTTAAATGTTTTTTTTTCTGTTTGTTTTGATGATTAACATGAAGGTTTCTCTCATTAAAAGGAAAAAAGGGTTGAATCCCTTTGGTCTTGATGGTATACAGACAGTGCAGAGCTTGGAGAAAAAGGAAAAAGTTTTGACATTCCATCAGTTTCTTCGAAAAAATGAGGCAGTCTTGGGTGATCCGAGAATGGAAATTTTGCTCGCACAATAGCAGTAGCAGCAGCAGGTTCTCAAAGAGTCTCGGGTAAAATAAGAGAAACAGGGCGAGCGAAGCAAAGGTATAAAGTCTAAGGAGGAGATTTTCTGTTTCGCGATCCCTTTCCACCTACAGCATCGACGCACACACGCACACGGAAGCTAGAGGTATACAGAAAAGCTGGTGTCCGTATAGATATATATGAATGTGCCAGGAGGTTTTACGCGCTCGGCGTAAGACCAGCTGGAAGATCGTAAAGTCGAATGACCTGACCTAATATAAAGAAACTTTGTCTCGATGACTGAACGACCTTAGATTAGGATGACGACGCAAAAGGCCCGACTTTTACTGCCGATAAAACGAGGCGAGCCGTGATAGACGTGCCGAGCGCAGAACGTTGTGCTGCTGCTGCTGCTTCTGCTGCTACTGTCACTACTTCTCTTATATAGGGATGAACCGATTCCCCGCTTCTCCTGCTTCTGCTTCCACTTCTATCTCTTTTTCTCATCTGCTCACTATTCTATTTCTCCCTGCTCGCTTTCCTTTTCCCTCTCTCATCCTTTTTCTATTCGCTTATTTGCTTTGTTTCCCTCCCTCCTTCCTCCCCTCTCTCTCTCTCTCTCTCTCTCTCTCTATCTCTATATCTCCATCTCTGTCAAGAGCAGCAAAGATTATTTTCCAAGAACAATTCCGCTGAAGGAAAATTCCTTTTTCTTCAAATCTACTGGGGATTAGTCGTTTCGCAACGTTTGAAATGATACATCCCATTATATCCGTGCATAAGATTGAGAAGAAAACACTTCAAGACTTATTTATTTTCAAGACTTTTACAGTTTTCGCATAAAAATGAATTTTTCGTCTCCTTTTAGTTCCACTATTTTTCACAATTCACTGCACCCTTAAACTTTTGTTTCCTTCAGTTTTGCCTCAGTCAATGCCGCGAGTCCTGATTTCAGCTCCTCGAGAGTTTTCCCCTTAAATGTGCCCACTTAAATGAGACGGAAGATAAACTTTGGCTGTATGCTCGGAAGACGCTTGGTGCACAATGATGGAAATGAAGGGAAGAGCGCGTTGTAGATGCGGCGGCGACGGCGACAGCCGTGGCGGTGGCAGGAGCTGCTGTAGGGTCGAGGATGATGAAGATGGACTCGTACTTTTTATCGCCGGTTATTATTGCTGCTGAAAAAGACATTTATCCGCCGCGGTTATTTTGATATCAACGATGCGGCTTTATTGCTCTTTCGCGAACGCCCGCTGCTCTTTTTTATCAGCATTACCGCGAAGATTGAGCTAAAATTTTATTTAAAATATTTATTTTATTGACGCTTTCTGTATACTTTATATACTACGTATATACTTTTTCTTTTGAGAAGCTGAATAAAGTTTTTAAGCGTTTCATAGTTATTGAAAGAGATTATTATTGATGTATTAAGGGAAATATACTGACGTAGCACTTTTCCACTTTTTAACTTTTTTATTATCAAATGAAACCATTCAGCGCAGCAGAAAGCGTGAAATACGTTTCTTTGATTGAAATACTAGATAAAAAGTGATTAAGTAATCTGGCACCTACAGGGAGATTATCAATCAAGAAATTTTAAATTCTTATACTTCACGATATTGTTTATTATTTTCATCAATCACACTTACTCACAATTTCTAGAAGGGCCTACTTCCAATGCAGCAGCCATATGACAAGCATTTCCGCGATAAAAAGGCACGATCGAGTTATCGCTTTGCTCGAAACAATCGGGCTGCAGCTGTGGGTTGCGATGGCGATAATAATTCCGATTCACAAACAGCGGTGGTTAACGCACGATTTCTCGAAGCTCGAATTTCAAGTTCGACCTATAAGTGAAAGTGCGATAAAACATTTTATTTGTACTCTCTCAAAACAGAAATGTTTTCTTTCCACGTAATTGATAGCAAGCGCGAATTGGCCACGCTTAATAACGAAGAAACCGTCCAAGGCTCCGATTGTTGAGACCGCGCTACCTTTATGCGTTTCAGTTATTTATTTCCTATTGTGCTAACTGAGTGCGATATTTATAGCTTTATCGATACCTTATGCTATTGAATCGATTTCAGTTAGTTCCATTCAAGAAATTTGATATAATTTAATTTTATGTGAAAATTGAAAAAAGTTGCTTTCAATCCGTAACATTGTCATGTAAACGGAAAAAAAACTACATGGGAATCCTGGGACTGTCTCGAAAAATGAGAAAAATATTACTATTTACTGTATTTTACTATAATGTTTAAGATTATACAATATTAACGGGTGGAAAGCAGAAATTGTTCAAAAATGGTACATATATATAAGAAAAGAAACTAATGAATTAATTATAAAAATAACATGATTCTCACCATTTTAAAAATAAAATTACTTACTAATTGGTAGATTTTGTTAGTTCAGTTATATTAAATTTGACTCATTAAATTTAATAAATTATGAAGCATGGGTAAGTAATGGCAACCTAAAATTGAATAAAAAAAGTATATCCCTACGGCAGGTTTTTCCCCGCTCGTCAGACATGGCGGGTTTCGTGGTGCTCAAATCTTTTGTGCTCCATACTGAGATTAGCATGTTCTTCACTGCTCAAGTGAGATGACGTATTACTCAGCGTTTAGCTGAGATAACGGCTTCTTTCTCTCACACAATGATATATCAAATTTCACTATATATTGAATATTAGAATAACATGCATTAATATTTCTGATTTCTTGATCAGACTGCCCGAGGCGTTCAACAACCATCACACATATGTATAGCAATTTATAGTATACCATTTTTTTCATTTAATAAAAGAATTATATAAAGATAACCCAAATATAATTAGTGTAACAATATTTGAAATGATAACACTAATATTTAATATTTAAAGTCAAAAAGTTGACAAACATCATTACTCGTTCCGTAACGAAAAGTAGGAGCTGAAAGAGAGATAGAGAGAGAGCGAGAGAGAAAGAATGAGAATGAGTGAGAGAGAGTGTGTGTGAGAGAGAGAGAAAGAGAAAGAGTGAGAGAGAGTGTGTGTGAGAGAGAGGGAGAGAGAGGTGAATGAATGATTCTTTGAAGAAAACGGCGGCAGCAGCAGCGATTGTTTAGTTTCCGCTCGATTAGCGATAAGGCGTGTCAGTCGAGCCGCCACGTCTTTAATTGAGAGCTTGGGATTTCCAAGAGGAAGAAGCCCGAGCCCTCGCAGTCTAAACAATAATCCTTTTAGCATGTGTTTCTGCGTCGCGTGTATATAGCTTCCAGGAAGCAAAGGTCGCCCGGATCGGTCGTTGCTACATTGAGCTTTATCGATACGTCTGATAGAGTCTGGACTCTTACTACTTGGCCTGCAGAGATTCCAATGCTTTGGCGATGAATTGTGGCGTTGGCTGTTAGATTGAACTTAGAGCTTATACGGAGAATTAGTTTTGCTCAATTGATTTGATAGTTTCAGATAAAAATGCTTTAAATTTAGACTTTTGGCATCCTGTATCAACTAGTGATAGTAGCGACCGATGTTAGATCAAGTTTCTTCCTTGAACCAAACCCGATATTTACATTTACGTGTGAAATAGGCTCATCGGTAGAAATGAAAATCCAAATAAACTGCAGGCAGCGCTGCACTATTGTCAACAGCGCACGAACATCCCAACGCACATTAAAAGCTGCGGATAGCTCCGAGGCTGGTGTTAGCTGGAGTCTCGCTCGCGTAGATCGCCGTCCACATCATCGTAGATCGCGAGTAGCAAGGGGAAAAAGTTTGCTCGGGTAACATCTTGACCGATCGATTGTTATTTATAGCCGATAGCGCAAATCTTTTTTTTTTTGAGAAGTAACTTGTGCAGGTTATACCTCGCTCGGGCAGCTGAAGCTCCTAGAGCATATCGTGTCCGTGATTGCTCACTTATCGCATTGTTCTGCCGGTGCTCGAATTTATTGAATAATTTATCGACATTCGCGCTTATGCTCGCGTGGCTAATGGAACATTTTCGAGGCGCGAGCGCCTACAGTATCCCCCATGTCCTATATTGTGATAACGTCACGGGGCCTGCAACCAAGGAATTGCAACTTTTTATCAGCAAGAGATTAAATACTAGCTGTGGCTCTTCACCCTTCTTCTGCTTTCTTCTTTTCTTTTGTTTCGACGAGTGAAGTTTATGGTTGATAGCGCTGGGCTGCGTGTGATTATGATTGTTGCATCAAGGTCAAGTTTGCATGAAGCATTGCCCACGACTAATTACATTAGTTGATGGCCTGCGAAGCCGTAAAGATTGGTTTGACAGTTTATTTATAACTAAAAATCTGTCAACTGATTTTGAAAGTAATGTTGATATCAATTGGATGCTATATTTACAATTGATACGGACATTTAATCTTTCAAAACTTAAATCTAGCAAAACTATAATTTGTATAATTTTTATATCATTTTATAACGTTAATTGTTCGTACCTTAATTTGCTTAAATCGGATTTCAAAGCACAGTATAAACATTAATTGAATGACTTTTGCAGAATACTGTATTAAAAAAGCTAATGCAATAATACAAAATGGTCATTAAACAAAAAAACTTTCATCGCGTCAATAATATGCTGTTTAATTAATTAAATTGTTAAGCAATTATTATTTTATACAATATCTGCTGTCGTATTAGAAAAAGTCAAATAAGTGATCCAGAAATTTAACAAATTTAGTTAATTTTACCTGCAGTATTGAAAAATTTCTAGCTCAAAGCGTAATTTTCCATTCGAGTGCAAAAAATCTAATCTCCTGCACTCAACTATTATCAATATTAGTGAAATAAATAGGTTTCTAATACAATCAATTATTTCTTAAAATACATAAGCCATTTAAACATGTTAATTTCGGACTAGTATCACTCCTCGAATGATTTACACTCACTTATACATGCTCCATAGAAAATGCAACGCTGACTTGGTAATTAAATCTTGTAACGTAGTACATGTCGATTTTATATAGTAACATAGTTAATTTCTCTGCGTCCTCGAGTATTTCACCGGCTTTTATGTGTTCTTCGCTCTCATTCGCGTATTTAAGCCATCTTTGCAAATACTGTAATGTTAAAAAGCTGAAAATTTAAAGCTGTAAAAAGTGAACATAAATATTGTTGTTAGGTGAAGATCATTCATCATTCAAATATTTTTATAGATACCATTACCGAGAGAGTCAATGTCGCATGTTACGTACTTACATCGTTTTCTTTCTGCGTAACATAACAAATTTTATTCTCCTAAGCTGGAAATTTATGTTCCTTTCAAATAGGCGTAACATATAAGAAAAATTATAAAAAAGTCATCTTTAAATTTTTTCAATTCTAAGTGTGTTACCTGCTGCCGTAAAATTTGTGACACGATCTAGAAAAACAAACGTGCTCGTGATTGCAATTTTTCCAGCATTAACAATTCGCCGTGATAAACGACTGTAGCACCACAAGATATGTGCGAAACGAACGAAGTGGAGAAAAGTGGAACTCGGTATAGTTCTAAAAATATATTATTATTATGTGAAGGTAGTCATGAGACTTGCGAAAAACTTAGTTTTACTAGTTTCGAACGATTATAATTTTACATGTGTGAAATAGCAAATATGTTTTTTAACATAATCTGTTATTTGTATGAAAGATACTTTAAATATAATGTTTTTAGATAAGTAGTAAATAAATTTCTTTTCGATTAGTAACGTTAACAGTTGTGTTTTCTTTTTGTTCCAGGTAAGCCTAAACATTCTGGAGCTCATTTCTAAAGGAATCTTGATTTTTGTAAATTAAGAAGAAGAGCATTTACATGCGATTAGGTATCGTATAAGAGTATAAGCCAGGATGAATCTCCGTTTTAAATAAAAAGTGAAAAAAGAATGCCTTAATAAAATTATAGACACTACGAGCTTTCAAACAAAACATAAATATTGCATGTTTTTCCGTAAATAATTATTACAATTATAACGTATTATCATAAATTTATTTATCACTCATTCGAATAAAATTTATAGCTCTTTAAAGAGCGTCGAATAATCGTGCCGATAATAATCTAAAGAAAGGCATGTAACGTTTTGAGGTTAAATATCATCTGTCAATAATTCTCGTTTGCCATATTTGTGCATTATCTCCTACATTCTTGGAATTTCTTCCCTATTAAAAATTGAGTACATACGTTTAGTATAACAAAATAAGCATTCTATTAAGTACAATAACTAAAGATAAACTTTGCAAGGTATATTTTCTTAATATCGCTTCAGATGTGCGTATTTAATACAAGCAAAATAATTTTCTTTTAAAAAATCTATTCATCACTTATAATGAAATATTTATTTTGGTATAACGAGCACTATTTTGATAGTCATTTATTAATTTAATAATTTCTATATAAAGTAATGAAGCCAAAATATTTTATAAACATGGTACACGATTCATCTTTACCAAATTAAATTTTACTCTAATAACTTATAACGAAAGCTAAATCTAGATTAATATGAATTTAATCAGCTAAAAATAAGTCAATATATATGCTAATATAAATCGCCAGCCTCAAATTTGGTATCGACTGTTGGTTTAATGTCATCAATCCACAAACGCAGCGATGTCAAATTAGAAAGTAACTGCCTTCCCATAAGAGGGAGAGAATAATTGAGGTGACAAAAATTGTCCAGGACGAAATCACACTTGGATCCTAGGTACGGCGCTGCGTCGCGCAATCTGCAAATCCCTTTTCGCAACAGCGAGATCAAGGTGACCTCGGTGACCGCAGCATTGCGAATTCACACCCCACCGAAATTACTCTAACCGTCGCTTCTCTCTTCTTTTATTTCTCTTCTTTTTTTTTTGTTTTTTGATCATTATCCTTCCGGAGATTGGAACCGTTTGTTGTTTCGAAATTTATTTTTCAATTGCATTTAATGTAAAGGCTCTTTTATTAATACACACAACACACTGATAATGCAGTATTTGCAGAACATTTAAATAATTATCAAAACTAAAGTAATTTTCCCTCGCAGTAATTAGTTTTTAGACTATCGATCTTTGGAATTACAAAACCCAGTTATCCAACTAAATAATGTAGTGATCGGATTCCCAAACACCCTGGACAGTCATTTTTCATGATGATTTCGATATTTTGCATGCTTTCGAAATGTAGAGAGAAAATACATGTGTTGTTCGCGATGCGTGTGTTGCTACACATTTATGGCCACGCGGTAAAATGAACGCAGCATTTATGAAATTACGACAACTTTAAAGATATAATACTCGTTATGATTATAAGCATATGTTTATTGCACGCATGCCTTGCCTCTCATCGCGTTTTTGTTTCCGCTCTCTTTATAGCCACAATTCATGTAAGTATTTACATTGTTCAAGTACACGTTTACAATATTCAAAGAAATGAAATGTGAACGATATGACTTTGGCAGTAATTCACTATCATACATTACAATAATGATTTTACCATTTTATTTTAACCCATTGCGTATATGGATAGGTACTTAAGGAAGTTCATCAGGTTTAGAATTAACGAACGGATTTTGATGAAATTATAATTAGAAGTATATTATTATATATTAAACAAAATTTTAAATTTTTAAGTTGTTTTGTATTCTTACTAATGAGATGTTACTAAAATAAATTTTTACAATTGAACATTAAGCCTTATGTAGAGTTACATTTTTCTAGACTTTGACTTCCTACGTTCCTGATGATACCTCCCTAAGTAAACTGAGAATTCGTCACCTTTGCACACTACGTATACCATTCTTTTTATTTTGTTACTCTTGAATTGAATTTTCTCATTCCTAACCGCAGCTTTTCTCCCTTGTAAGCTAAAATAAAACACAACTCAAATTTATTCGTCAAGCTTATTGTGTAAGTAATGCTCTACATTACGAGAGCGCGCAACAGTACGTCATCCCTTGAAATTTGATAATGCACTTCCAACAGGCCTGAAACTTGCCTCATAATTCAGCGAATTATTTGCACGTATTCGGTTGCCGATTGGCTGGGAGCTGATGTTGCTACAGAGTCGCGTTGAGCGCACGTGATCCTTAGCAAGTGACCTCTGTGTATTAACGTATCGAACGGTCGAAATGGCGAATGTATTTATGCGCGCCGCAAATTATTATAGGGGAGATTTAAAGTTGGTTCGAGAGATCGTTTAGTTATATTTTGGGGCGTTGCTATCTAAATCCTGAATTATGCATGCGATATTTTACGCTTGGTAGATATATTTAATGAATTTCGTAGTATAGTCGAGATTATATACTTATGTATGATGAACAGACTGGTTCTCAAATTCTTACATTAAGACTCAAGGATTTCGAAGAATTAATGGTGTGAATACTTTTTTTTAAATCCAAGTCATCTATAATAATAAGGACTGGATTAAAATGTGTCGGCGTAGGTACAAATTATATTACAGCATAACTGCAGAATCGAGTCGACCAATTGAGCATAAATCTGCACTCGCCGATCATGATATCCAGGGAAATCAGAAAATTTGCCATTTATCTGTCGACTGCAGATCATATAGAGAAACGCGCTCTCATACACCAGTCCTGTCAAAATAGTGCGTCGCTTACCATCCACCCGATAAGATCGAACGAATCGCATACACGCATAGGTATAAGGATACCAAAAGAGAGCGAGAGAGAGCGAAATATAATGCTTAAGGCAATGTATAATGTACATACTCGTATTCTCTCTCTCTCCCTCTCCCTCTCTAGCGATGCAATAGCCCACAGGGTGCCTATTACGCTTAATGCTTGCACGCCGAGCGCGCGAAACGCCCGTATATATAAGCTCCTACCTGTGCGGTCTCTCTCCACTTTCCTGTCGAATGCAAACCAATGATTATGTGCGATCGGTTAAGCTGGGCCTCTGGTCTCTGCCTTACACACATACACGCGAGCTGCTGCTGCTGCTGCTGCTGATGAAAACGAAAAATTTGAGCGAGAGAAGGCAGCTGACTGTTTTCCAAGATTTTTATTCAAAATAGTAAAAGATGAAACTGACACATTTATGCAGAGATCATTCATCGTGTTTTTTTTATTGAAAATTGCTGAAACATTTAAGTCGAGGCACAAACTTAACGCGTGCCAAAATGGTTGTAACAATGGAAAATGACAGCCAGTTAATAAAAATTGAAAGAGACGAAGGGAAAGAAGAAAGGCATGGAATTACGATTCTTCGCGCGAGATCTACTATACCTCGAGTGCAGTTGCAAAAGAATGGAACTATATGCGCGAGAGAGAGAAAGAAAGAACGACATGGGGGTGAAAAAAGAAGAAAAGGAGAGAGAATCAAACAATCGAGGTGCACTGCCACGTGGATTAAAGCAAAAGAGAAGAACGAGCGAGAGGAGAGGAAAAGAAAAAGAGAAAAACTGAAGCGAGCGAGATGTCGTATAATCGGGAATCTTGGCAAATCGATGGTCGACGCGCTCAAACGTTCCCGGCACCACGCAAAGATAGAACAATGACGTAACGGCTAGGGTTAGAGTGCGTGTGTGTGCGTGCGTGATTGCGTACGTGTGCGTGTGGGTTTGTGTGTGGGCCAAGGGGACTGAATAATTCCGGGCTCTTGTCCATCTTTCTCCTTTTGCCTTTTTTTTTCACTTGTGCGGCGCTAGGGTAGAATCTATCGTATGCGTGTTTCTACCGTCATGAATTGCTTATTCGCAAGCACAACTTGGGAGATGGGATTTAACAATTTCCTAATTCGTTAGTGTTTACTTTTGCTTCGTTTTTATCGACGCTCATGGAATTCAATTGGTGCGTAGTCGAGAGACTTCGTCATTATAAGTTAAGTGCAAATTTTATAATTCTTTTTGTACTGTGTAAATCTTGCGTGAATAATGTTAGGGTTATTGGTAATCTGCGTAAGTTAATTTCAAAATTAGGTTAATTGCAAGTTAATTTATAGCGTGACGGATTGTAGTAATCGATGCTGCGTTATAAAATAATCTTTACGAAACTTTTTGTCTGTTAACAAGCAAATAAATTATAATGTTGGCACGATTTAGCGCTTTGTCGTGCGAACTGTAATTTTTTACAAGCATTCCTTATTTATGTCGTAAAAAAACCATTAATAAGTTATACAACAATAATGCACAGGGATGATAGTGAATGGTTCACGAATAAAAAAGAATACGCGATAAAAGTGAGTGATGTAAAATAGTTGCATATAGGAACTCTGCTACAAGAAGCGGCAAAAAAGTAGAATCGAACATTCAACGTAATGCGTGCGCAGTTAAAATTATACGACAAAATGAGGGTGAACGAAAAAAGAAGAGAAAAAACGAGTCCCGTTCGGAACGGATATTTGCATAAATTTATCAATCAGAACTATATTTTAAACGTCGATATTATTACGTCGTAGCTGCTGCTGCAGCGCGATTATCGAGAAAAGTCGCGGGGATTAAGCGCGACAAAAAGCTCTGAGCGGCACAGTGCCAGCTTAAAGCACCCGATTACTTCCTTTCGAATTTGTTCCTTGTTCCGCGTATATGCTTTTTTCGACGGCGAGTGACCGCTATGATTTATCGAATTTCATGCATTTTGTAGGAGTGGAGGAGGGGTAACGAAATGTTTTGTTTAACTGAGCTGAAAAGTCAATCGACAGTGGAATTTTTTTTTCCAGACTTACAGAATCCATTACTGCACTCGATTTGCTCTGGTAATGCAATTGATCACTGATTCACAAAAGAATTAAATTCCTCTTATACATTTGCAAATAGCACCATTAGCCATGGAAAAAAAGAATGTGCTTGATGAGTTCGCTGCAATAACTTGATTTAATTTTCAAAGCTGCCAAGTGCATTTTCTTATATAAAAGCAGGTACTTTATGAAAGCTGCAAACGCGCGCTTGAACTCTTTCTCTTTCTCACTCTCTCTCACACACATACACTCACACACACAAACAGATACACACAAGTACATAAATAAGCACTCGCAACGAATAACATTAGCATAACCGAATAAATTAATCAATACAAGGGAATTTTCAAGTTTCAAAAGGTATACCTTACGCATGAGCTCGGATACGCGAATACCTTAAAATTGCGCAACCACCGCACTCCGGTGTATATTATACGATCGACGCGCGGGATTCATAAATCAACACGTATCGATTCGAAAGCGCACACGCAAAGTATTTTAAATGCACACACACACACCGAGATTTCACTTTTTTTCCTCCCTGCATTAACATTCCACGCGTTCAAAGAGTCGATTCGCATTTGGTAAGCGCCGAGTTCGCTTTAAAACGGTGCAAAGACAAGCATATATCTCGAAATTCTGTTTCACTTTCAGTGATTCGCGTTATGGGAGATGGCGCGAGTGCACAGTAGTCGCCGGTGGTAATATATCGGGGAATCTTTCACTGCTGTTGCTCCTTATGTGCACATATATATACTAGGGGGTCTTCGCCACCCGACGCGCTTTTTAATAGATTCATTTACTATTGTTGTTTTACCTCCATTTTTCATAGCCGGCAGAATTTGACTAAAATCTCCTCTTAAAAATATTATCTTTCCAGCAAAAGGAATTCAATCAACATTACAACCTCTTAATGTTTTATCAACTATTTCTAAAGCTTTCTTAGAAATCATTGAATTTGGTTTCAATTCCCGATAAATCTAATAATAATCTTAAAGTTCTGCTACTTGTCATTCCTTCTGAAAGTGAAATAGATGCATTATCCGTCCGAGCCATGGATATAAATTTTTTTTCTCGACTTAAATAATAATATATTAAAGTCTCGTATAAAAATTTTATTTCTATACCATCTGGGCCATCTATGAAGTTCATTCTTTGTTCAACAAACTTCTTAATTCTTCATTGAATTTTTTCAAAGGTGGAATTTTGATTTTACCACTGTAACACCAACTTTATTTGAAAATTCCACTGACCAAAACGTAGCTGAACAGTTTGGGAAAGTATAGTCCATATCTCCAATATCAAAATAATTAGAATTTTTAGAACACATTTCATAACCTTTTGTATTTTTCTTCTTTTGGTTGGTACATTTCACTTAAAAAATCACTATAATTTATTTAGAACTAACACTTGCAAAAACACTTTATATAGAATTATATTATTATTTAAACTTAATTTTACTGATCAAAATACCTATCCAACTAATCTATGCACCTAACAACTATCACTTTTTGTTAAAAATAATTGAATAAATACTATTTCGCTATACTTACCATAAACTTTGTTTAATTTATAAATAAAACTTATTAACAATATCGAATTTTAAAAACGAAAGAAATCGCGAAAATAACGTAAAATATCGATTAAATAACTTAAATTTCCTCTGAATTCATATAGGAACCTCGATTCTTCTACACGACGGCGGCGGCCAAATCTTTTTGTATATAACATACTGCACCTGACGAGCGAGTCAACAAGTTTCTTGATTCGTGCACGCGATGTTTCGCCATTGCGGGACAGAGGACAATCTGAGGGTTGCCCCAGAGCTACTAAGAGCGTTAGTTTCCGCGAAACCAACTGTCGCTCGGACGTTTAGTTATGATAGAAATGTATGTCCCGTGTGTTTGTGGTCGTTCCTCGATAAATTGAGTTCGATCGAGAAAACCAATAGGTGTGCAGAAAAATTAAAACAAACGTTAGAAAAGACAAAAATTACAAAAATAATTATTATGTAATAAAATAAGATAAAGATTGCAGTATCAAATTCATAATTTTGCAAAAGTTTAATATTATTTTTCTGAATCTTGTTCAGTCATCAAAGCAGAACGAAACTGATACTAGAATTCCAAACACCCCTAAGATTTATTAAAATGCATTAAAAAATAAACTTTTGATTACCGAATATTTTTATCTGGCCATAATTATCTTGGTATTGCGTTTAACCGGACTTTTTTAATACTCCTGATCAATCTCATTTTAGGGAGCCACGTGCACCAGAATTATAAAAGTAGAGCTCTATTTCAGCTCTGAACTAGCTGCAGTAAATTATCGCCATATTTATACACAGAGAGGGAGGGAGGGAGAGAGAGAGAGAGAGAGAGAAAGAGTGAGAGAGAGAGAGAGAAAATGGTAAAAACCCAAGATAATAACGAGAGGGCCTATTTATAATCCCACTCGCGACGATAATAGCCTCAATTTTACGTTGCATACGGGCTTTTGCGTGACTGGGTGGTACGTGTAACAGCGCGCGTGCGTAGCCATTGCACAGAGGCAGCAAAAGAATTTTCACGGGAAATGATCCTCACCATAAAGAGCGCGTTCCGTTTTATGAAATCCCAAAAGAAGATGGATTAGCTTAGCTACCTTAACTGGTCGGGTTATGTTGAATTTCCAGAATAGGTATATGTATATTCGGCACGATGCAGAGCTAACGAATCGACGAATGCCATTCTCTCGCGACCGACATTTACATGTAGGGACGAGTACTACTTTGAAGGAGGATAATGAGTGGATTCTCGAAATATTGTTGCGTTTGCTGAGCTCTGATGGAATGGCTTTGATAATCTCTATGGGACGCAATCACTACTTGTTCTGCTATTTATTTAGAATACAAAGTTTCATAATTCTAAGGCAAATGCGCCAGTTCCCATACCTTGAAGTAGACATTAGAACATCGGCATTTATATTAAAATCTTAAAAGAATCAATTTTCATTTCAAAAATTTATTTACATATCAAGCGAACAAGTTCTATCATCAAGATCAATGATCATTAGTTTCACTGAATAATGCATTATTCTTAGTATAGTAGTACACATGATACACAGCACCTCGGATCTGGTAGCTATAAGCCAGAGCAAAGTTGAACATTCAGTCATGTCAAGTCATGCATTTACGGCAATAGTTTCATAAATAAACTACTCAGTCGAAAAAATTGTTGTGTAATCAGGTTACCAGCGATAACGAGATTCTTAACTTAGTTGGAATGACTGTTAATCCGTGTGCACTTCGTTCTATCACATCAATCAGACCGATCGTTCCCATTTCCGTAACTCACACATAAAAAAGAAAGTACAAGTACTTATGAGAAGGTCCTGGATGGCACAGATAATCACGATTGCATCAATTATTTCAGAGCCGAAGGGTTCAGTTTTTTACAAACAGCCCATAGATGCCGATCGTCAGGAAAAATTTACTGCACTTATTCGTTTAGGTCAGCGCACCAAATACAATACAAAGTCTTCGACATCATCAATTACTTATTTGTAATTGATAAATCAAAACACGTACTTGCCTCACGGAAGAGTCGTAAGTCGGCTTCTCTCTCTCTCTGGTTTTCTTATTTCTTCTCGTCATAATTTTGTGGCTATAATTTTAAATGTAAATGTTTATGCACTAATAAATGATCGCATTCCGTCTTGCCATTGCAGATAATTGGATTGCAGGTGATTAAAAATGTACCTGCAGTTGCATCGAATCGGTGAGTTTGTGGCTAATTGGAAAACGCGCGTTTAGTTTTGTAACTACGCCAGTTATCGAGGTGGTTTGTGATCAATAGGTATGTGAGAGAATTTTCGTCGGTAGATTGTTGTGTTAAATTTCGATTAATTAGAGGTTAGTTTATTTTATTTTTGGTTGATCGTGCGTATGCATAATCATAAATCAAGCAATCAACAATCTGATTTCTTTATAGATACTCAGTCGAGTAGAGCTTAAAAATGTATTGCATGCACACGGAATGCATTCGAAGCCAGAATAAAATGGGTGTAGAAAAACACAAGCAAGCAAGAGAAATCAAGTCAAACCATCCTCTTGAATTCTTGCCGAGTCCCTCCTCGCGCTACAAAACAATAGCGATATATCCCTTCCATCAGCGCATATCAACATCCGGTCGCTTAAAATCGTCTCGCATGCAGTAGTAGTAGTAGCAGCAGCAGGTCGATCAACGCCACGCATCCAAACACTGCCTCTGGCTGCTGCAAACGCCTACATACATACATACATACATATAGCCAGAGGAGTAATTGAGATGTCGCGCGGTGACATAACAATGCGCTCGGACTATACCCCTTCTCTCTAGCAGCAGCACCTCCACCGCTATCCACCACCACCGCAGCCGCCGCCGCCGCCGCCGCCTGTCGCGCATTATCGCGAGAATATCTCGGGAGAGCCACTGCTGCCGCTGCCGCCTCGTTTGATAACGCGGCGCATCGACGACATAGGTGGAGGTTATGCGAATTATGCCGACGGAGTAAAGGTGCTTGCGGTATAATGTGTGCGTGCGTGGCCCTCGCAAAATATCTGTCAGGCCGATTGTTGCGGCCAGCCTATACAGTGATCTTGTCGAATCTCGGCTCTCTCTTGCCTCATTATAGCGATGGCATATAGTGCAGACATACATGCATAAGCTCGCTCTTCCTCTCAGTTCGATTTTCTGTTATTGCGTTGTGGTGTGTATAAGAGGGAAACGCCGGAAGCACACGCGTGTATAGAGATGCGAGAGTATAGCGCTGCAATGCTGGATTTCCTCTCTCTCTCCCTCTCTCCCTCTCTCTCTCTCTCTCTCTCGCTCGCTCTCTAGGTCTCGCAACGATTGTTTGCCAATATCTACGCTACGGCGTATACACTTTGACATTGCTGATTAGGTTATTTGTTGCGGCTTGCACTGATTTTGGGTACTTGGAACATACATGGAGGTTGATTCGGGAGCGATATATGTAACTGAACTACAGTTGATCGGAGTGATTACCGGTGCTGCTTTTTTGCATATTTTGTTTATTTATTAATCTACAATGTAAGCTGTACTTTTAATCAAATATATATATAAAAGATTACTACACCACAGATACGAAAAGATTTAAAGAACCAGGTGTTAACGACTTATGACCACAGCAGCAGCAGCAGCAGCAGTGACAGGCGAAACAAATTCAATTAATTGCCCCGAGAACTCGCATCGCGCGCCCTTACTTACTTATTGTACTTGTCGTAAGCAAGCGCTGTCGCTTGAAAATCATTAAATTCCCAAGCTCTCGTGTCTTTGGCCCTCTATGTGGGTATATGATATGCGTAGAACTAGAGGGCGATATTCCCGATAAACAGTGGAGTAAAGCGAGAATATACAGAACTGGACACCTCGCTGCACTGCTGCTCTTGCTATAGAAACCCGATACGTGAGTTGCGCTTTAATCTCCAGCGACGTAGATTGCACCTTATCCAGTGCCTAAGGATGGGCTTACGTCTCGCACTGGCAGCAGATTTGAGAATTACTCTCGACGATAGCGCAATGCCTCAACACCTCGTTTGCGGATGTAATAGTATTTTCCTTTTCTACATTCAGAGATAATATATAAATATAATTGATACAGATGGAATGACATTGTTACCGATCAAGTGCAAGATATAATATGCTATACGATGGTTAAAATTAGGACTGGTAAATAAATATCTTTCACAAATCATAACCTTGTTATTATATACAATCTAATTTTACTTCAAATTAATCCTATATCATATTCACTTTAAATAAGAACAAGAAATATATAGATTAAATATTTTCTCTTGTCAATGGAAAACCATCAGTTGAAAAAAGCCCAACTTATGATCCTGAACGATGTTCCTGTCCAACTTGAACAGCAGCATCGAAGAAACCATTACTATATAGCCCAGCTCTCCTTTTTACTTCTATCGTACCATCATAAATCGTCGCAGATAAATCAAATTCCCATTTTTGGTTAGCAATCAGGTGCAATTGTGACCTGGAACGAAACGTTTTATCCGTCACTATCAGCAGAAGTAGCAGCAGTATCTTCTCGTAGTACCGGATAATGTGACAATGGCCGAAGATGAGAGAGAAAGACATGAGCGAGCAGTAAGCCGCTGGCTATACCATGATATTCAATCATCTAGCTGTAAAATACCTTTGCTTCTCTTGCGAGCAATTTATTGCTTTCAATTGTATTAGCAGTCTAAGAGTCTAAGATGCGCGTCATGTGTCGTCTCTACCCCGCGAAAATCCCTTAACGAATTGCTCTGAATTGTGTGGCTTCTGTACATCGCATGAATAAAACGTGGTAATGTTATCTCATTCTAGACCTGTGTAAATGTTTTAGATGAGTTTTATACTTAATCTAGACTTAAAATTAATATATAGTTCAATTATAGTGTCATCGTTGAAAAAAATCTGTTATTTGTAAGTAAATTATAATCACATTGTGGCATTAGCTAACACCGCTTCATGATATTTAATTATTTGTAGTTAAAAATCCAAGTGAAAGTATACATAGTTCAAGACGAAGAAGAATGGATTGTAAACGATGACGATATATTCAGGCCATTGTAAAACATAATTAACAAATAAATTTCTTTATTACTCCGCGTATTCGTTATAGCAATACTCCGATATTCCAACACTGGGATGCAGCACGACATTTCAAGCAGTT